>OMMV01193132.1:0-12895 GCA_900302635.1 Chatrabus melanurus
TAACAAATGTGTTAATGAGCGCTTAATGAGTGTTGTGCACGTTTCAGCGCAAGAATCAACGCTGTTCTCACAACAGAATCACTTGTGCTTTCACATGAAAATGACTTTGTAGCGATGTACGACCCTGAATCATAAAAAGTTGGGACGATATGGAAAATGCAAATTAAAAAAAAAAAAAACCTTGCAGTGATCTTTACATTTACTTTGACTTCTTTTTCATTGCAGACAGTATGAACCCAAGATATTTCACGTTTTGTGTGGTCAACTTCATTTCATTTGTTAATATACATCCATTCCTGCATTTAAGGCCTGCAGCACATTCCAAAAAAAGTTGGAATGGGGTCAATTTATTCTAAATATAAGGATTAAATCATCACTTTTACAGTAAGTTTTCTTTAGACAAGTCAGGGGATGGAGACATGAACATTTCCAAGTCACTGAATAAGACTTGGACTTCACTTACATCAATCATTTAGAAATGCAAACATTATGGTACTGTATTGTAACTCTGTGTCAAGTAGGCAGTTCTCCAAAATTGAGTGCCCATGCTGGAAGGAGACGAGTGAGTTATCATCTATCTTGCCAAACTGAAAAAGTAAAAGCTCTAAGCAATACTATCTTTTTTTATGGTATACTGTATAAAGAGTAATATGTTTTAGTGGTCAATAAATAATTTACAGGTCAATTAAAAAGCTAATATGAAGTTGATGTACAGATACAGGATGCAGACTTGATGGCCTTTTAGAAAATAATGAATTGTTCTTCCATACAGTAATCATCAAATGTGGATGTTGTAATTTAATTTTATAATCAATAGATTTTGATTTGGATGCTCTGCAGAGTTTTCCAGAAGGTTGGACTCTGCATCGGAGAAGACTTTCCAATTAAAAGATGATATAAACATTCAGAGACTTGGGCCTCCCTCAAGTTGTTCTTTGACACGTTATATTACTGATGTATCGCTGAGGGATTTGTTGACATTAATAAACGCGATAGTTACAACTTTTAAAGCCGTTATAATGTACGTCTTACCAGAAATAGTTAACCAAAGACTTCATACTTCTCTGTTTATCAGCAGCGAGGCTCTTCAGCGTCGCCTCACTTCTCTGAGAAACTGAGTACTTTATTCAGACGCTCACATTATTTCCATAATTGTGAACATTGTAGTGTTTGTAATGTCATTAATAACAGGCGTTGGTGTATAATAAGCTTAATGTTATTTATCTGTTGGCAAATAGATGCTGCTAATCCTCATTCATTTGCTGTGGATCAATGCAAATCCGCTCGCGTGAGTGAACCCCCCCCTCCCCCCAGAGCCGATGGTTCCTAATGTATTTTCTCACCATTAACCAGCCATAATCCCCGCTAATCATCGCTAATCCACATCTCCTGTGTGTGAGACGATACTTCCCTGATGATGGAGGCGCTGGCGTTCGCCGCGCAGGACCCAGGCACCACTGAGGGCCGGAGCTCCTCCGTAAGTGCCGCCGAGGGCCTGCTCAGTGTAGAACAGCAGACCGTTGGGAGAGGAGCGGGAGGATATGGCGAAATGTTGTGTTCCATGGGTCAAGTAGCTGCGTTTTGCTGTTTTTGATGAGCTCGCCTCATGGATTTTTAATTTATCACCCTAACGGAGGCTCTGTCCCTCAATAGGGTACCGAATAAAAATGGCAAATGATCAGAGACGAGAGTCGGTGCCAGTCACATCACAGACTCTTCTGTTTGGCCAACAATGACCTTTTTTTATGTCACCAACCCTCCAGACCTCTTAGATCAGTGCTCTGCAACTCAGTGTATCTGCAAATGTAAAAGTCATTAAGCAATAAAACCAACCGTAGGTGTGCACACAGTGGCGGCTCCAGAGGTTTGTACTTGGTGGGGGATGAGTTGTTAGTGGGAGAGGGAGGGCTTGGAAGAGTGTACTCTTGTTGGGTTATTGACATTCTTGGGGGGGATACAGCCCCGTCAAGTCACCCAAGAGCTGCCTATGTATTTACAAGACAATGGGCCATATCTTCCACCTGGCACAAAGCAGCACACAGTACAGAGCAGGTATCATTACTAGTTTCCAACCACCACAGTTGTCTTGTTCACACCCAGCAAACACATTGTGTAAGTAGCAAGAGAGCACTTTTGATCATCTGTACAGTCATGGGTGTGTTGATCATACAATGAGGCGTGGTCAGGTGCAGTGCTGGTGCATTGCTATTGTGAGGCAGCAGAAAGCAATTGTGCGATCAACCAGAAAACCTGGTCTTTAGTCAAGATTTTTCTCCTGTTTGTACAGATACACCTAACACACATGAATGCACATTAGCGTATCAAACTACAACGAAACTAAATTGGAAACAAAAATGAAAAACCGTTTCACCTCAGTGCTCCCTTAAAGGAACCACTCGTGCTTCGGCGCTTTGCGCACAGAACTGTTTTAATGACAGAAATCCTCTCACTTGACTCCACCATCTAAATAGCAATGCAGCCGGTTTCAGCACTCCTGGTTCTTAAAAGTAATGACAGATGAAAATCGAATTAGTTTAATTCATGTTACACCCTAAACACAACCAAGATTAGTTAAGAGCCTAAATGGAACCTCTTTACATTCTCCGCCTTATTTTGCACTCAGATTATGTGCCCTATAGATAACAAAGTTTAGTTGTATGCACCCCAAATGCACTTGTGCTATGTACTTTAGACTGTGTGCTATCAAGTTGGCAAGATATGGCCCAGTGTGTACTTAAAAGCGACACAGGAGTGTCTGTGAAATTATGCAAACTAATTAAGTTAAACTTACATATGTGTTTTAAAGTTCTTGGCAATTATTATGCTATTTTTTTTACTACAATCAAAAAGATATCAAAAAGGAAGAAAAATGTAATCATAAACTTAAACCATCGAAAGTCTGATCCTTGTGACTTTGCAGTCACAAAACTACAACTGCAAAACTACAGGCTACAGCTCAACAAGATAACTAAAAATGCAAATAAGCACAATTCCGATCACTATAGTCGTTTTTTAATCTGTCACTGCTTAGAGTCTATGTTATCTGAGAGCCACTGGCCCAATAGACCCTATTGCATACAGTCACTTACGAGCCAACGTAGGGGGCACACTATTGTTTTTGCCTTTTTTTTTTTTTTTTTGGTCAAGATTTCCAGACAGCCGTACCTCCGCCTGGTTGTGTTGTAACCCGCGCTGTGTTCAGGAAGTGAGAATTAAAAATATATCTAATAATTGTAAACCAGATCGGACAAACTAAGTAATAAATAGTAAATACACACCCTGCAGCACAACCACATCCTGCTGATTTTAATTGTCCTGAAGTGGCGCACAGCGCGCTGCTGTCCGATGCAGCTTTGGGCTTCACACGGCTTCGTAGGGTTCGATACTTCCAAGTTCTATGAGTTCGCCAGTAAACTCAGTAAACATCCAAAAGCCCTCATCACATTTGTGTTTTTTGATTCTTTCTTTTGTCCAACCACAGTCAACATACAGGCGAGCATAAACCTCACTAATACAAAGCGGTGGTAACTGTTTCAAAGTCCCGTGTCCACGGCACAGCATTCCGGTTCAGATCACCAACAGAGCCGTACGCTGTATTCAGCTGCTGTCGTGTCCTCGCCGAACCTTCATGGTCACAGTCTTCCAAAATCAGATAAACCTGCGAGGCTTTCTCGTAGACAGATGTAGAAATAAAACATATTTTCCAGGCACTGTGAAGTGAAACCGTTCACTGTATGGAAGAGACCGGAAATTCGGTTGTCTTCCAAAATCTCTAGATGTTGATGATGCAGTGCATTCTGGGTCGATTTTTGCCTATATGCGATAGGGTCTATTCTGTTTGCTCAAGGCAGTTACTTATTCCTAGGCTTTGGAAACAAACAAACAAACAAAAAAAAACTTAGGCATGTACACTATGTAAAACACAGTGAGTAAATAGATAGATAAATGAATGAGTCCATCTCCTCCAGTTTGTTAACACAGTTACTCAAAAACAATAAATGCCATCCTCTTGTAAGTCTCCAAATTAAAAAGGTTTATCATGAGAATAAACTGATAACAATTTGGTTACATTTGATGCACCACTGCGATAGAAAAAGCAAGTTCCTTTTGCTTATTTAATATACTATATACCCATCTGCCACCTGATGGTCAGGTCTGGGCTTTTTGCAGTGAATAATCTTATCATCACATGCATGATGGAAATTAGGAGCAGGTGTGGTTTAAGTTACATGTAGCTTGGAATATTTTCTTTCATTTCTAAAGCCTAGGTCTGTAGGCCACCAAGGCGTGCCATGAACTACTGACCTGCAGGCCGCTTCCGAACCCCCTTGACTGCCAGTTTGATATTTCTATGTTCGCTCATCTGTTACTTGTCTGATTATTATTCTCAAGGTCCAATCTTAACACAAAGATGAAGCATTTGGTTTGTAGATGACCGTTATTTGAATCAAGTCAGTAAAATGTTTCTCTTCAGAGCTGCCTTTTAATTAGATTTATTTTTTCAATCCCTGCATTTTAAAGTGTTTCTTTGTTAATGTTTTTATTTTCATTGCATTTTTTACTTGTTATATTTTTCAGTTTTGCTGATGTTATTTGCTGTGTGCGTTTAATGCTGCATACAATCTGGTGTTGTGCTCTTCTGTCTTTGTAAAATACTTTGTATTGACTTTGAGCTGGAGTGCTGTAAATAAAGTTTTCCCTCACTGTGATTTAAGACATCCACTTCACTCTTTGATTCATGTACTGGACTGAAGCCCTCAGTGTGCCGTTTGATTTTCTTTTTAATCTGACCTCATGTTTAAAGAGGCACACGGCAACAGACTGCTGATTGGTCAACCGGCCGTGACTGCCTGTGCACCACAACAAGTTCTTAAAGGTTCCTCCTATTCGAACACAATGAATATCTCAGCCTATTCGCACCAAAAATTCGTACTAAAATGTACAAAAAAAGTAATCCACAAAAATACAAATACTTTTGAGCATAATTTTAACATGTCCCCACATATTTTTTTCCACTGGGAGGCAGTGATAACATCACCAGATGGTGTATCTGAGCACAAATAAATAAATAAAAAGTGGCAAGTTGTCTTTTACTTATTATTATTATTATTCTAACCCTAACCCTAACCCCAACCTTAACCAAAATGCAAATGTGCTTTTCTGAACATTAAATACAAAACGCACATTGCACGTGGACAAACGTAGGTGAGTTCTTTCGGCTTCTCCCTTTTCACTAGGGGTCGCTACACCAGATCTGACACCGATCTCTACCTGTTGGCACAATAGGCAGCGAGTCAATCTCATAATCTGTAGGTCGTGAGGACATTCGTCGGAATATGCATGAAATATCGTGCTTAACTTTTCATATCATATCATACAAAACACGTCAATATGTTGAATAGCTCATATGAAAAAGAAAGTGCTGCATGTATGTCAGAGAATTAGAGTAGTACACGTGCAGGGCCACAGCATGACGAGGTAGGGTAGCCGGTTCTTTTCCTCACTGCCATGCACCCCAACCAGAACCAGTCAGGTACCACTTTTACTGCTGGGTGGGCAGGAGGGAGGCATCAGGCAACAATACCAGCAAGGATGTGAACCAACAACATTCTGCATAGAAAGGCCTGTGCTCGAACCACTGAACCACCACTCCAAACAAAAGAATGTATTTTTAATTTTCATTATTGCTTAATGTGTTGAATTGTTTTTTTGTTTTTTTTCTTGATTGATTGATTCATTCATTTTCTGCCTCTTATCCAGGTCCGGGTCTCGGTCAACACATTTTCAGATGACAGTGATAACACCCTTTGTAATTTTTCAGCGGTCAAAACAACAAAACAACATCTCCATATCATTTAGTTGTCCAACCAACAGTCCAAAACTAGAAAGTGACACAAAATGTAAAATCTGAACAGGTGGAAGCAGTCAGACTGTCTTATTCCTCTTTGATCAATTGCAGAGAAGACTGATTATCAACATAGATTATTATATAAATATATAGCTTGTCGAGCCATTAATTGACGAATCATATCATCACAATACCTGTGTGGGTGGAGACTTTATGTAAGCATCAGTGTGCACAACACTTGCACTTTAATACACAAACTGAGCACATTAATGGACAAAACAATGAGAATAATTCATAAAATGACCACATTAATGCACTAAATGAACACATTTATACTTAAAAGGAACACATCAATGCATAAAATGAACACGTTAATGCGCAAAACAAATAAATAATAAAATGCACAAAATGAACACGTTAATGCACAAAACCAATAAATAAAATGCACAAAATGAACACATTAATGCACAAAATGAACACATTAATGCACAAAAATAAATAATAAAATGCACAAAATGAAGAGGTTAATGCACAAAATGAACACACTAATGCACATAACAAATACATACATTCATAAAATTAACACATCAATGCACAAAATACACACATTAATTCATAAAACGAAAACATTAATGCACAAAATGAACACAATGTACAAAATTAGCACATTAGTGCACAAATCAAATATATGAATTCATAAAATGAACACATTAGTGCTCAAAATGAGCATATTTATGCCCAGAATGAACACGTTAATACACAAAATGAACACTTTAATACACAAAATGGACACATTAATTCACAAAATGAACACTTTAAAACACAAAATGAACACATTAAGGCACAGAATGGACATTTTAATATGCAAAATGAACACATTAATCCACATAAAATGAACCTGTTAATATACAAAATGAACACATAAATGCACAGAATTAAAACTTTAATGCAAAATGAATACACTAATGAACAGACTGCAATTTTCTATAGGACTTTTCCATCTGAAGCAGACGCTCAAAGCACTGTATAATGATGCCTCACATTCACCCATTCATACACACACTGATGTCAGTGTGCTGCCATGCAAGGTGCTCAACTGCACACCGGGAGCAACTTAGAGATATAAAGGACCTTGCCCAAGAGTCCTTAGTGATTTTCTGGTCTGACAGGGATTTGAACTGAGGATCATCTTGTCTCATGCCCACCACTTTAACCTCTAAAACACTTTAATAAACTAAGTAAACACATTAATGCATGTAAAATGAACCAGTTAATTCAGAAAATGAACATTAATACACTAAATGAACATATTAATACGCAAACGAAATCTGTTAATACACAAAATGAACATTTAGGCTAAATATTAACACATACTAAATGAACACATTAATGCACAGAATGTACATGTAATACACAAAATCAACACGTTAATGCTAAGAAAGGTCACTTTAATACAAAAGGAACATATTAATGCACACAAAATGAACATTAATGCAAAATATGAACATGTTACTACACAAAATGAACACATTAATGCAAGATTTAACATTTTAATAAACACCATGAACATGTTAATGCACAGAATCAATATATTAATAGGAAAATGAACAAAATGCACGAAATAAACACTTTAATGTATAAATGAATATATTAATTCAAGAAAGAACAATTTAATAGACAAAATTATCAATGCACAAAATGGACACATTAATCCAGAAAATGCACAAATTAATGCACACAATTAAAACAATACACAAAAGGAGCACAATGCATAAAATTAAGATTTTAATGCTTAAATTGAACACATTAATGTACAGAATGAACACTGTAATTCACAATAAGAATGTTAATGCATTAAATTAACATACAAAACTAACACATAAATGTACAAAATAAGCACACAAATATACAAAATGAACAGATTGTTGCACAAAAAGAACACCTTAATGCACCAAATTATCATTAATCCACAAAAGGAACACATTAATACACAAAATGAATACAATGCACAAAGTCTTATTACACAAAATTAATAAGATTGTTGCAGGAAAGGAGAATTTAACAGACAAAATTATCAGTGCATTAAATGAACACATTAACACACAAATTAATGCATAAAATGAACCTGTTAATACACAAAATGAACACAATGCACAAAATAAACACTTTCATGTACAAAGGGAACATGTTTACGTACAAAATAGCCACTTTAAGACACAGAATGAACATATTAATGAAGAAAACGTATACTCGTACAAAAAACACATTAAAGCACAAAATGACTACTTTAAAACATTAAATGAACACATTTTTACCCCAAATGATGAGATGTTATTGTTGCTGTGGTATTTGACAGAACGTGTTAATCCTTAGATGTGGCAGCAGGGGGCGCTTGAGCATCGCTGTTCTCTCCTTTCTTTTGGACTCCTCTCTCACAGTTCAGCCAGTGAGTTCATCCACTGCAAAGACACTTTGTTTTCACTTGCATCACAGCAGCCTGAAAGGTCGCGTAAAATAATATTAATAAAAAAAACAAAAAAAAAACAGAAAGATTTTGAGCCACGACGTTATTTTTATTCACACCTGACGCGGAAATAGCGACAAACGCTGCGCAAACATCATCTAATCACGCAGAAGGAAGGAAAGACTCGCGCATAATACTTTTGATGGCATGAATAAATTTGTAATTGTTTTAGAAATGAATGAAAATGAGACATTTATTAACAAACTCCGGCTGTTTATTCTTGAAAGTGAAAGCTATAACTTTTTTCCGTGTATTTGTGCGTGATAACGCACACTTTACTGGCAAAGTACACAATAATTCTTCTACTGCGCTCTTACAGAAATTTAACTCTTAACTATTCTAAATATGGTTTGTGACAATAGGTAACAGCATGAAATAGCAGATTTTTTTGTGTGAGAGAAAGATGAATTTTGTGAGAATAATTTGCACTTTTTTTGGTGGGGAGGGGGGTTGTTTTACTGCTGCGTTCATTTTGAATTTTTTCGCGATGATTTGCACGATTTGTTAAGGAAACCGTGCACATTCCGGGGAAATGTAATAAATAATCAGCTCCTTCAAGTTATTTTCTTAAACGAAAACCAAAGTTTGTTTTTTTTAAACCAGTATCCAGATGTGGACGTGCGTAATGTGGAGAAGTTGCGCGCACTGCGATAACGGCACGCAGAGGAGCTCCACACTGAATCCACAAACATTTATGGAGCTGGAATATTTATTTAGGCTCCAAATTACACTGAAATACGTCATTATGTGAACGCGGGCCTATCTCCATGCTTTAGGCCCTGCCGTTAAATGTTTATCCCATATCCCTACGATTTTTATTTATTTGATTTGATTTATTTTTCGTCTTTATTTTTGGAAATGAGGCTAATGTTTGGTTTCAGGCTCTTATTTGAGATCAAAATGCGTCATTTTAGACGTGACGATGCTTTTGACGTGACAAGTGATGACGAAACTCTGAATAATAATAATGATGATAATAATAATAATAATAATAAGTCAATGAATAGACAATAATTCTGTTCATATTGCACAATAATTTAATAGTGGCATTACACAGAGAGATGTGCACAGGCTGTGTGGACCCGGTGCTTGAAGTCAAACACTGGTTGTGTGATTTAAAACGAGTTGTGTTACGTAACCAATCACTGCTGTCTGAAATGTTCAGCACACTCAAATCAAACTTCACGCCACAGACTGAAGGGGCTCCAATGAAGACAACAGACCGTTTCTTGTATATATGTTTTATGTAAGTAATAAAATATTACTATAACATAAATATAAATGTGACTTTTCAGTCTACATTTGCAATCAACATACAACCAATGTAGTAAACAAAACAAACAAAACAAAAAAAAATAACATACTGAAATCCACTGCAACATAACCATTAACAGAGCTAAACAAAAAGCTCCAAACACGTTTAAGAAATAAATATTTATATATATTTATAAATGGTCAGATTCATAAATGAAATCATATTAAAATATCTTCTTGGAATTAGTAAGTGTACAAAACTGCCCGAAAGGAACAAAAGCAAAACAATATCTTAGAACAAATACAAGTTTACATATTGGACATATTTACATATCGGAAATAATCCTGCAACATTTTCTCTAAAATCTTTTTCATTATTATTATTATTACTTTTTTTTTCGTGGAAAAAAAATCCCTCATTTGTGTTGTGAATAGAACTGCTGTTTGTTTTTTGGGGATTTGTCCAACATTGAGAAAAGACACACACAAAGCGTTCGATGTTCAGATTTCCTTTCAGGACAGAAACAAATCAAATAAATAGTTGAAAAACATAAGTCCCCTTTAATTAACTGTTTTTTTTCCTTTAAAGAATTGTTTTCTTTATGACGGAATCCAGCGTGTTTCGTATATTACAATGGTAACAAAAGACAGAGGGGCGAAAAAAAAAAGAGGTGGTGTACAGGCGTGATATTCCGACATGGGGCACTGAAGTTACCTGAGTTCTCACTTTTCATTTTTGACCAAATCTGTCTGGAAATGTTTGGAGTTGAGCATGGACAGCGCTCTGATCACCTGTAAACATACAATTCAACAGCTAAACTCACCCTTTAAAAAAAAAAGAACAATTATAAAACAAGTCAAACAATAAGTGCTCCATGCAAATAATAATAAAAAAAAAATTCAAAATCCACATTGTTCTTTTTAGCGTCTGGTGCTGTTTGCAAATTTCGACGTGATCAGCTGCGCACCTTCTACATAGTTTTAAGGCATGCGGTCAGAACGCACGCGTGCGTCCTGGCGCATTGGCACATTTCATTTCTTTTTATTCGAAACTTCCAACTGAGGAGAGACGACAACGAAAAGGCTGCTCTGATGAGTTACAGTACTCCTAATGAAGACACATCACACAGAACAAAGTGTACACTCAATATTCAGAAATCTGCCTGAAAACAAACAAACAAAAAAAGTTCATTCAGTGTAGAATCTCCAGTGTTGAACTCAAACTGGTGAGCGCCGACAGTTCATGGAACAGTCATTTACTCTGTCTCCTCATTTTGGTAAATAAAGATATTTCACTTTAAATGCGCAAATATTTTTTTTTGTTGTTATTTTTCTTTATTTTTTTTCTTATTTATTTGTTGGATGTTTTCCGAATACCTAAAAACAAAAAAATTCACCTGTTCAACTTTCTCTTTTCAGGAAAACCAAACACTGTTAAGTCCCTTTTTCTATCAGCGGAAAGGACGCAAAGAGTCACTGCACGGGACTCTGTAGTGTGCGGTGCAGAGGAGGGGTCTCTGCTTGAGAATATACGTCCTCCATATTCGGGTGCGGGACCCCCACTGGTGTCATTCGTTTCTCTTTTTGTCTTCTGTTGCAAAACCAAACGCGGACAACCTCTTTTTCCAGCTGCAGCGTGGCGGCTAAAGTGCTGATTTCGTGAGCAGATGGCTTTGGGCACTTTAAGAAATGATTCTCCAGCGCCCCTTTTACCCCCACTTCGATGGAGGTCCTCTTCTTTCGTTTCCTGCCCTGCGCGGCAATCTTGTCCAAATTGGTGGGACTGCCTGTGTTGGAGTCTGTCTCCTCCAGCCACTTGTTTAGCAGCGGCTTAAGTTTGCACATGTTCTTGAAGCTGAGCTGCAGCGCTTCGAACCTGCAGATTGTGGTCTGAGAAAAGACGTTTCCGTATAGGGTGCCTAAGGCCAAGCCCACGTCCGCCTGCGTAAAGCCCAGTTTGATCCGCCGCTGCTTGAACTGCTTGGCGAACTGCTCCAGATCGTCGGAGCTGGGCGCGTCCTCGTCCGAGTGGTCCTGGTGGTGGCTGAACGCCTGCTGAGGCGACTCCATCTGCGTGTCGTGGCTGCCGGAGTCGTCGTGGAGCGGGTCCCGCATGCCGTGGTGCAGCGCGCCGGGCTGCGGGCTCAGCATGGCGTTGAGGTTCGTGTATCCGGGCTGGGAGTAGACCAGCGACTGGTGGCCGTTGGACGCCGGGGACAGCGGAGATAAGTGGTGCGTCGTGGCCGGCGCCCACGAGCCATGGTGGCCACTCTGCGTCTGCTGGTGCACCAGGTGGGATCTGTGGTGAAAGCCACTGCTCAGGTCCTCCCGGCTCGCCTGCACGCTCGGTTTGTGCTCCTGCTGTGCGATGTGGGTGCCGCTGGACCAGTCGGTGTTGGAGGTGGGCAGCCACTGGTGGTGCGTCAGGCTCATCGGGTGTCCCGTGTTGGTAGCCGCCAGCCCTTGCAAGTACTCGTGGTGCATCATTTTTTGCACCTCTCTGTAAGTCGTCCCCTGGTGCATCCTGTCCGAATCCGGATGCATGAGCGGGTTGGACGGTAAGGAGTTATTCCGCGGAATATACTGAGCTGTTGTCGCCATGGCTCCTACTTGGAAAACTGACGAGCACTTCGGAGGTCTCAGGCTTTAGAGCCAAAACGCAACAAACCTGCTCTGGGAGGTCTTGGGGAAGAGAGAGGACACGCCTCCCCTCCGCTTGTATTGGCTCCTCTCCGATTCAAGCCCACTTGGGACACATTCAATAGGCGCGCGGATCCAGAGCGTGGCGCGGCGCACTTTACGCACAGGATGGATGCAGCTCCAGCCTTACATATGCTACAAAACATATGTTCTATTTATTAAATATCCGTTTGTGTGTGTGTGTGTTTTAAGCACTGCTCCTCTCGCGCACACCTGCGTTCGGCGTGCGCGCGGACAGCCCCGATTAGATTCTGCTTTGATTAGCTTTCGGACCGGTTGTTTTGCAAATAACCACGCGGGGGAGTGCGGGGATCTTTTTGAAGGGGCTGCCCCCCCCTCGCTCCTTCCAGTACAAACACACAAGCGTGCACCTTTATAATAGGTCACTGATGATTATAGCGCTCCTCATGTTAAATAGATTAGAAGGTGCCATGCTCCAGATCTGCAGCCTTGCGCGTAACGACAGGCGCGTAAATATATAGGCGCTCCCTGTGCGCAATTAATTGGTAAAAGTGTCGCTAATTTTTAATATAATAATATCGACGTGACCTTGTTTTAGGATTTTTTAG
>OMMV01193135.1:0-14260 GCA_900302635.1 Chatrabus melanurus
ACTGGATTACCAGCTGTCGGCGTCTGGACTCCTCACCCTCACCATCTGCAGGACTTCAACACACGGCACCAGAGCCGACGTAGACGGAGTGGATGATTGTGTGTTTATATATATGTTTTGGACTCTCTGTACATGTGTTATATCTCTTGTTGGACTTTATGCTTGTATTTTTGAATTTCTGTTTCATTGATAGTTTGGCCATAGCAGATGGTCCCCCCTCTGAGACTGGTCTGCTTGAGGTTTCTTCCTATACTTAAAACATCTAGGGAGTTTTTCCTTACCACTGTTGCTATTGTGCTTGCTCAGGGGGTGGGTAAGGTTAGACCTTACCCTTGTGAAGCGCCTTGGGGCGACTATGTTGTGATTTGGCGCTATATAAATAAAGTGAATTGAATTGAATTGAACCCTTCCTATTGGATTAAAAGTCAAAGAGCAGAGTAAAACCCCTGAGGAAGAGAGATCTAATTTTATTTCCTCTCCCTCTCTGTTTTTCCTGTCTTTTGCAGAGGATGTCTGATGTCTGTGCTTTAGGGGGACATCCAGGATGTGTATGCACGGCTCTGATGCTCTCAGTTTGTGTGTAAAACCTTGGGAACTTCCGTCCCTCTGTAAGGACGTGCTATAGGAACTGTGACCTGCTGGGAGTGACTCAGCTGCACAGGAAATAGGAGACAGGAGACAGAATGAGTGAAGATTACATTATGTATAATGATACAAATGGTGCATTCTGCATCTTCGATAAAAGGCAGTGTTTTGTTGACTCAGCATGTCCAAACCCCACGCATAAAGGCGCTGGGCTTTGGTAGTGAGAGGAATTTAGTATTCAGGCCCTGAGGCCAATCGGGCCGGTGCTCATCGTTGGAGACCATAGTGTTTGTGCACAGTCATGTGACATTAATGTCCTGCAGGTTTCAGCAAGATTTGTGCATTGTATTTGGAGTTATTGGTAGAAATCATACTTATTTAAAAAAGGTGTCTTATCGCATTCATTCCGCTTATTCCAATTAAGGGCCATTGAGGGGGCTGGAGCCTATCCCAGCGGTCGCAGGGCGAGAGGTGGAGTACACCCTAGGAAGGCTGCCAGTCCATCATAGGACCAGTGTTATCTCAGGATATTAAAAATTGATCACAACCAAAATTGGGTTCTTCCTTTAGTATCAACCAACATTTTTAAAACAGCCTAAAAAAAGTGTTCATAATTTGTCAGTAGTCATGGTAATATGATGAATGGAAGATGGTCATCCTTGCTTTGGGAAAGGACATTCCAGGTGTCCCTCATGCGGCCACAAGCAGCCTCATGTGTGGACCTGGGCACCGCCAACTCAGCACCGCACAAGTCATCGCCCTCCAAAGACGAGACCCTTGATGCTCTCTTGTGGTTTTGTCTTTTCCAGAGCTGAGGCTCCAAAAGGCTTTCCTCCATCCCTCTCATGACGATGACATTTTTGGACATGCGACACGTTTCTCTGGGCACGATCCAGCATGCAGGCACCTCAGTGCTGAGGATCCCAGCGGCTGGAGAACGCCAAGGACACACCCATGCTTCACCTGGCTGCAGCAGATAGATGGTTACTTTCGAGAGGTGGGGATGGACTGGTTGTCTGCCTGGGTGGTTGCCATCCAGGACCCAATGCGGTTCCATAGAGTGGTTGATACAGCGTGTGGAACTATGACTTGACTAATTTCATGACAGGATACGTTTTCTCATCAGCGGCAACTGTAGTTTGAGACATAGTAGGATTTCTAGTGTGGAATTGCACCGTCATCACTTCCCGTGTGATCAGTCTTCTATCGAATATCTAAAAACAAATACTACTTTTAACAAATTGTAAAGACAGAAGGAAACAGTTAAAGCCGAGTGTCACAATGTGTGTTTATGCTATGATGAAAACAGTGTAATGCAGAGATAGTCGTTAACTTTTAAAAAAATTTTTTTTTCCATCCAGATGCTGCTTCCAGCTGTGGTCTTCATCACTCTGGGGAAATGCAGCTGCTGCTGGAATGAGAGTTTAATGGTGAGCGGTTTATGAAAACTGTCAATGAATCTTTTAATTGTATGCATGTGACAGACATGTTTGTCTGAAGTGGAGAAAAAAAAATCAATACAAACTGAGTAAAATTTCGCAAAAACGTAAGATCTAGGAGTGATGGCAGTGACGATGATCTCGTCCGAGCATCCAAAATTTATTATGGAGCATATGCAGGGATTTCAGCTCAATAATGTTGGTGGCGACAAAAAAATGTCAAAGATTCTACTCGCTACCCGCAGCATAAGGTGTCATTTAATAAGGTGTTACAATAATTTTCAATTTCTTTATTTCATTCTATTGTAGTATTCATGTAATTATGAATAAATTAATGTTTTGAGGTTTGTCTTCGAATGAATGTTCTTATTTTAATAATGCTGTAAAGAAATTTGTAACAAGCATCTGGAAAGTGATATACAAATTCAGTTTGTCACCTTAAAGCACGATATGCGAGTGAAGTCCAGACCAGAGGTGCCCAGATTATTCCCTTTGAAGGGCTATAAATTAACCGTGCCAAAAGTTAAATGCTTGATATTTTATAGTAAATTAACATTCTAAATCTAAAATAAAATTTAAAAATAATAAAAACACTACTCTTTAATCTGCCAAACAGGAATTTATTATATTTGCAGAGTTTGTCAATTGCAATGTTTTGTGGACCAAATGTGGCCTGCAGGCCCCAAACTGGGCAGCCCTGGTCTAGAACTTACCCATCCCACAAACAAGCGCGTTCGTGACAGTGGCAAGGGAATAACTTCATAATCATTTTTTTGTTATATATTACAAATACAATGCTCATTCTAATTGTCCCCCGTCGCCCCGGTGGGGGGGAACATAGAAATGCTGTCCGTCCGTGTGTGCAGCCAGGTGAAATGCAGTACCCGTAATAACTTTTGATAGGTTGAGTGCACGGCCACCAAATTTGTACCACAGATGCATCCCATGGAGGTCTTGGATGAGTTCAATGATGAGTGACCTTGACCTACTTTCCAAGGTCAAAGAGCAAAAAAAAATAATCTGAAAATAACAGTACTCGCAATAACTTTCCATATATATATATATATATTGTGCGACGGGGGACACAAGGCCTTCAGGACAATATCCCATTTTTATTATTAAAACAGCAAATCCACATTAAGCGTTCGTCGTTCCTTAGCTAAGCAACGTTAGCCTTAGCAACGTTATCTTTGTAAAGATGTGTTCATATCATCACCGTCTTGCGCCTGAAAGCGTCACATCGGTCTGCGCAAATCAACACGTCTGATGTTTCCACAGTTTCAGTCCCGTACAGAAAGTGGCTGTGTGCACAAAATGTCAGCAACAAAGTCCAACAAATAAGAAGTTGTAACTTGGCGCGCCTCTGTGGCGTACGTCGCACAATCAACACTGTTGATTCCAACAATGGAGGAGAGCGGCACAAAATACGTATCATGAGGAAAGGTGGCTGCATATTTTATGATGGAACATGTCGATTAATTACTTTCCGGAACAAACTAAATATTCTGAACTTAGCACCTCATAATTTGAAATACAAGCCACACAGTGAAAGTCCTTTAATCACATCAAATCTACAATTTCCAAGCAACGGGGCAGAATACCCAGTAACAGCTTCGGTCAGTGCATTAATGTTTCTATCACTCCGTCTTATACATAGTGCACAAATTGGTTTTCTGTGTTCTTTAGCTTTTAAAACTAAAACTCTCCCCCGTTAACCTTTGATAACATTTTACTGCCATTTGTTTTTTTTTGCCAACAGCTTGGAGAATAATGCGTTACAGTTATCATTAATCCAGCTAACACTGTGCCTTTATGAGGTGGAATGCGAACGCTAATCCAGCTATGATAAGTCAACAAGGCCCCCCATTGTTAGTTAACACTCAGCAGCGTGAGCTTGGGCCAAAAAACCCCAAAGATGCAGCTGTGCATGTGTGTGTGTGTGTGTGTGTGAGGTGTGTATATGTGTGCAGCAGCTGCTCTTTTATGATGTGTTAACTGGAGAAATGAAGGCAATCACAGCTGTATGCAGACAAATACGCACTCACGCCAACATGTCCGTCTCTGTCGCAGATGTGTGGCTCCGTTCTGGCAGCCGTGGTCGGCCTGCTGGGGTCTGGATACTGTTTTGTCATATCAGGGATCACCTTGCTGCAGGGTCCACAGTGCTTCACGTCTCTGGGGTGGTCGTACCCGTTTAAGGACCACGGGGGCAGGTAACGCAACACTATGATGTGTTGTATGCGGTGACATGCATGTGTGACACACTGTGTAAGGACACATTTTTTTTGGACCAGGCACGCATTTTGGCATCAGAGGACACTGGTACGATCTGTCACTCAAACGTAAGCCAAAAAAAAGGTCAGCCACATCGAGCCACATTTCCATCGAGTGAAATTTTTGTATTTAATTTGTATGTTAGCACCATTAGCACATTTAGCAGGTATCGCTAGCTTAGCGCCACTGTTACTCCATGTTTACTGAGACAATAAGCCGGTCATTATTTTTAATACCCGCACCCAAGCCACCCGTCATGAAAACCAACGCCTAGTCTGCAAAAATATGCTTTAATAAAACACTCGAACCAAGATTAGCCTGTTAGCTTCTTCTTGTTTGGTAACTGAGATGGAGGGGTGGAGTGACGCCTTGCTAAGAAAAGTTTGCAGCTTATGAGGCTAAGCTTCAGAATGCAACCAAAACTTGAACTTTTTGTTAGTGTCAACTAAAGCCTCGGCCCCAACCGGCCGTACGGGCTCCTACGGCCTGTTTGCGTCCAAATTTTGTGCAGAATCTGACGTTCCCACACACGTCCTTCTTGCGATATTTCGTCACAGACGTAAGCACGTACGGAGGATGCTGGACATGTCCAACAAACTCTATGAATTCTCAGCGAACAGCGAGGCCAGCGAGTGTAACTTGGAGTTCGCAAGGAGCCGTCAGTAAGTCATCACGAGCGTGTGTGGCAAATGTGACGCAAAGGTGACGTACCTTCGCCGTGCGCTCCATTCTCTTCGCAGGTGGCGAGTGCGTGCCACCTACGCATGAAGCAAGACAAGCTCAAGAAGTGAGTACGATCTCCACGGCAATCGCACGTTGCAATTAGCGTCCCTGCTTGAAAGGACGTCTCACGTGGCCCCCGTCGTGTTGTTAAGCGTTAAGGAATCCAGCAGACGGTTCTGTGCTTTTTAACCATGGAGCCTTTATTATCCAGCTCTCACAAAAACGTTGCTCACCTTGCCTAAGACGAACGCTGCCCGAGTTCCCCTTCAAAATGAGAGCACATTTCAGGATCAACTTAGATTCTACCACAGCCGCTGCGACTCGCAAGGCAGACTTACGCCTTTCTGCCGAAGCCCTCCTCTACCTCTACGACCTCCACGGCACCCACAATTTGTGCATCCAGTTGGGACTGAGGCTTAACTAAAGCTTAGTAAGACAAACTGAAACTCCCAGAAGTGGGATGGATGGTGTAAAAATAATGAAACAATGTTATTTTTCAAACAGGAAAAACCCCATTTATTTTGTTGCGATATGAGTTTGTATTTATTTATTTATTCATGGAATCTTTTCAAGTTACTTTTTACTTTATATTGAACTACCTCAGAGCAGGTGTCCCACATTGGGCTGTGAGCCCCTTCGCAGTGAACAGACAATGTTAAACGATGTTAAGCAGTTTATTCAATTTATTCTGGACTTAACAGGCTTGGGGTAAAAAAAAAGAAACTCCACAGGAATACTAAAAATAAGGGGCAAAACATTCAGTTCGGTAGGCGTAACAAAAAGAGTCCAGCATTTGGCAAAAGCAGAATAGAGTTTGATAAACAACAAAACCAGATACTCAGAAACAGCCTGTCCAGGAAGAAGCAAGTGGATAAATAATGTAAAAGGCAAAGGTCAAAACTCAAGGACAGTCCAAAAAAAACCCAGCAACAGTGTCCATGAGATGACAGGCAAACTCAGAGGCCATAATACATTACAAAGGTCGGAGCACAGAAGGAACAGGAATGTTACTATGTTCACGTAGGAACACACATGGGATCACTGGTGATAAAAACTCACTAGGGAGAATAATTCTGTCATAGGAGACACTGGAACATACTCACGGGAAAAACACTAGGAGCACGGTGAGACGTGGGCTGGAACCAATGACGATCTGGCAGAAGACACATGAAAGGAGACGCCTTATAAAGACACTCATCTAATTAACGACAGAAACGCCGACACAAGGGAAAGGAAAGGATTAAACCCGGACGTCGCGACACACGAGGAAACTATGCCAAAAGATTACAACAAAAGACCAGAAACACGAGGAGACTATTATTAAACTATGATTACAGCGCGCAGGAAAGAGGCACAACTGTGAGGAATAACATAAAAGCGGCAGAGTGCACGAAACCGAACGTAAAACTAAAGAGAAACCAGCACACCACTTCAAGCGCCCAAGCGCCCTATGGAAAAACACCATGCAACAATTAAGCAATCATGGTGGAGTACGAGAAAGGGAACACAGGAGACAGGGAATGAAGCAGTAGTGACAAGAGCACAACCAAACCACAGAGGGAAACCACGAGGATGCTGTGAGGAAATGGACAATATCAGAAAACAGTTCAGTGTGAATGGGGGGGGGAAAAGCACAGAGGGAGAACGAAACGAACAATAACCACGCTGGGGAGATAAAACCACAAAGGACCCAGGACCCGGCCGCGAGAACGTTCATGCACACGCTCTCGTGGGGTGCGTGGATCATGACAGCAGGTAGCTCAGTGGATAAGGAGCTGGTCTGCCATTATGTAGATCTGGGTTTGAATCCCGTTCATGCTACCTGTCTGTGTCCTTGGACAAGACACTTCATCTGCATTGTCTTAGTCCACCCAGCTGTAAATGGATACTGACCTTGGCTGGGGAAGTAACTTGTATCGGACTGGTGTCCCATCCAGGGGGAGTTGTAGACGCTCATCCGCTTCACGCGACGGAATCTGGAGATAAGCACCGACACTAACGGGCCTCAGGGCCTATACAGACTTCTTCTTACTGTAAATGGCTTACTTTATTTTCAGGTGCACCATCAGTCAGAACATATTTTTTCCCCTGAAGGCCATGCTTACAGTCAGAATTTCTTTCAGTAAACATTCTTTTTGAGGGTTTGGTTAGAGTTACTGTAAGTGGTTCAGTTTTTAAGTTCAGGTACATGGTTACCCAGATTTCTGACAATAAATAAATTGGATACTCAAAATATACAGTGTTTTTTTAAAAAAGAAATTCTGTTTTTGGCCGCATGCACATGAACATGAGCCGTTCATACAACACAGCCAATTTGTCAATACTGGACAAATTCAAATAGTTTTTGTCCCAAAAGGAAAATTCAACCCAAAACCATCTAGACACTTTTAGTATTTCATCATTTCATCACCAGTGGAAGAGACTCAGGAGAATTTTTGCTGTGAACACTCTGAAGCAGCATTTTTCTTTTTTCCATCATCTGAAAAAAGGGTATGGTCATGGTTAGGGTTATAATAGGGTTTGGCATCAATTATTTTGGGTTCTGCCAACTTCCCCAGGATTACAGTGCAGGTAAAAACCTAACCCATTTGTCTGTGATTCATTCTCACTGGTTTCTCTCTCTGTCGCAGGTATCTCTTGCAGCCAGACATCTGGTCACGTTGTCTTCAGCCAGTCCACATCGTAGAGTGGAACGTGACTCTGCTGTGCATCTTACTGGGCCTGGCTGTGCTGGAGTTCATCATCTGTTTCTTACAGCTGGTCAATGGTTTAGTCAACGCGGTGTGTCGGCCTTGTTGCTATAAGCAGGAGTACAGTCTGAACGCGTAGGAAAAGACACGTGTCTGTAAACTAATTTACACAGACACAAGTGCATGTATGCACTTAAAATACATATGTGACAACCAGGAACAACCAAGAATAAGGCGACGTCCATGTGCACACAAAACCTCATTGCACAACACTGTGTGTACAACACTTTGAAACACAAACACTATCATAAACCCTCGGCCATGTCAAAAAGTCACGACTCGGTTATTGATGGTGCACTGAGTTTAATGTAGTATTTGTATGTCCTTGAAACTGTAAAAGAAACGTTCTTTTTAAGAAAATCCTCCTGTGTACCACTTCGTCATGAAGCTGCATAACTGGTGATGCAACAGAAAAACTTGCACTATGCACAATTTCTCCAACCACAACCACAGAAGCATATAACTCCTTCAGAGTTGTGCGGGTGTCTTGGTGGCTTCCCTCACTAGTCTCCTTCCAGCATGGTCATTCAATTTTTGAAAACTGCCTACTTGACACAGATTTACCAGACAGTACCATATTGTTTGTATTTCTTAAAGATTGATGTAAATGAAGTCAAAAACATATTCAGTGACTTGGAAATGTTCCTGTATCCATCCCCTGACTTGTCTAAAGAAAGCTGGCTGCAAAAGTGATGATTTAATCCTTATAATTAGAATAAATTGCCCCATCCCAACTTTTTTTGGAATGTGTTGCAGGCCTTAAATGCAGGAATGGATGTATATTAACAAATTAAATGACGTTGACAAAACATGAAATATTTTGGGTTCATACTGTGAAATACTGTGTTTCTTTCTTTTTTTTTGTTTTGCATCTTTCATATTGTCCCAACATTTTCTGATTTGGGGTTTTACATACAAAACCCCAATTCTGGAATTTTCTGGAATCTTCCATACTGTTTAAAGAAGAAGTCAACTTTGTGTGTGTAAACCTTTGACCCACTGAAGATCTGACACGTTGAATAAAAATTTAAATAAATATTTTAAGATATCTTTAAATGGAAATAAAGTCAACATTTGAATTGAATTTACGCATTAACTGGTAGAGTTGTAGAAAACTGTATTTGGCAGTTTTTTTTAGCAAAGGTGTATGTAAACTTATGCCTTCAACTGTATGTACAAAGCATAATACATTTTACTGTAAGTAACTGCATTTCTCACAACACAATGTATCATACCTGTGTACTTTTAAAAGTACAAACTTTTACAAACCTCTGTCTGCTTTTTTAGACTCTCAGTGTTACCTTTTTGTGACTACTGTACAATAATTTAATGACAGTGATCAGAATATCATTTCACTCCCTTTCTGAACATTTTTTTTTTAATGTTTTGTATACATGAAGAGTACTGTTCTCCTAGTTGTGATGTTTTTGTGAACATAATAACGAACAAATTTCTAGAACGCTGAGACAAAAGGTTAAACTTCTGGTGAATTCCAAAGCATAGGATGCATTTCAGTGTTTTGCTGTTCTGATATCTGCACGTGGCTTCCAGTTATTTTGTAGGATGCTTTTCTTGGACAAATTCACCACAGTGCAACATGAAGTGTCTTTACTGTCCAGGTTTATGTCCCTGATTCAAAGTTGTGTTGGATCACTTGTGAGTGTTTGTACATTTTGCTGTAAAGTGTTTTTTTTCTCTCTTTCAGATGATACTTTAGTCTTAATGACATTTTATATGTATTTTAGTGACATTTTTATAATGTGTTTGTGATGCATTTAATAAAAAAAATAAATAGTTTCCATTTTTAGGTATAAAAATGCTTCTTTTATGTGTAAGTTGAGCGTCAGGCATCCTGTTTTCAGAAAGAAAGCCTTCAGAGATGCAACTGCCAATGAAAAGAGTTTATTAACTTCTTTGGATTTAGCTTTCTGAAATGACATTATTTCCGGTTCCACTTGTTGCTGCAGAGGGAGAAATTCACAGATACAGTCTTTATTTTAACCAAAGTAACGAAACTAAACACAGAGTTCATCACTCTGGCACAGCCCAAAACACCAGTTCTATTCAGTTTATTTGTACAGCACCAAATCACAACATAAGTCGTCCCACGGCGCTTCACAAGAATCAGGTCTAACCTTACCCACCCCCTGAGCAAGCACATTGGCAACAGTGGAAAGGAAAAACTCCCTCATGGGTTTTTGATTACAGGAAGAAACCCCAAGCAGACCAGACTCAAAGGGGGGGACCATCTGCTACAGTACTACGATAAAACAAACAAACAAATAAAACAAAGCATAACAAGGAAATGTCAAACATGCAAAGACAGAAACGTTGCAGCTATGCAGCCATATAAAGAGTCCAGTGGTCGCAACAACCTGATGGCTCAAAATCATCCAAATGGAATACACATGGCGAGTCGGTGCTCAGCAAGTCTGTACAGTAGGATCGTTCTCAATAAGGTGCCCCCCCAGAGTCATCAGTGCAGTACAGTCTGAGTAGGAACAGTCTTGAGTAGGTGTCCCATCTAAACACTCCATCTAATTTAATGGAACGAGGTAATAGTACCTGTGGGCATAAGGACAGTAAGTGCTATGGCAATCTGACATTTGACCCCAGTGACCTTGACCAAAATGATTGAGCTTCGGTTGACCTTGTCAGGGCAATTCTGGAATCCACCTAAGTGTGTGCAAAAGTTGGTCCAAATCAGGTTGAAAATCAAATTCCTTAACCTTTGCCAGAATGAATTCTTTCAGGGCAATTTTGGGGTCAACCTTCATTGACATACCAAGTTTGGTAGAAATCAGCAAAAGCACCTGAGAGGAGCAGGCCAACAAAGAGACAGGCAGACATGGCTTTTGCCGCAAGGATTGACTTTTGCCAAATTTGATCTTGATGGACAATTTCAGAACCCACCTCCATATTTGTGCCTCGTTTGGTGGAAATTGGAGTGAAGAACTTAAATTTTGACCCTGACCCCAATGATTGATTTGGCAAATTTGACCTCGTCTGGGCAATTCCAGAACTGGCCCACATATTTGTGCCAAGTTAGGTGGACATCGGAGTGAAAAATACGAATTTTGACATTTGACCCCAATAAACTTGACCTTTGGCCAAAACAAACCCTTTAAGGGCAATTCTGCGGTTGACCATCATCCATATATCATTTGATTGAAACTGGCCAAACAACATGGGAGGAATAGGGTAGCAAATGGACAGACAAACCAAAATGTTGACCTTTGACCCAATGACCTTTTATGGGAACAAACACAAATATTTCTCAAATTATAGTATAATCTATTAATGATGAGGCCCAACCCCTTCATCATGTTACACAAGAAAACATTCATCAGTAAAATGGCTCATGTTGACTTTAGGGCCGGTGTTGTGCGCCATTGCATCCACCACACTATGAAACTGCCTTGAGTCCTGGATGACAACCACCCAGGCAGACACCTGGTGCATCCTCAAAGGTAACCATCTGTCTGCAGCGACCAGGTGAAATGTGGGTGTCCCCTTGGCCTTCTCCAGCTGCTGGGCTCCTCAACACTGAGGCACCTGTACACTGGAGCACGGCCAGAAAAACGCACCACATGGTCAAAATGTCAAACCTGATGCTCCCTCACGATGCAAGAGATAGGAGTCCTTGTCTGAGTCTCCCTAACTAACTGTACAGTATAGCTCAGAACCATGGAATAAAGCTCAAAGTCTACACTATATGTACATATTGATTGTTTCATCTCAACTCCATTGTGGTGGTGTACAGAGGCAAAGTTTCAAGTCCAGATAACTCTCCCCATTTCTCCACTCTGGTACTTCCTTTTTTTTTTTTTTTTACCAACACATTTATCCTCTCGTCATCAGTTGTCTAAGCCACCTCTATCCGCTCATGTAATTTCTTTAATTTCTGTCCTATTTTAGTTGTGCATATTCTGACTTTTTTCAGCTTTGTAACGCCACACATCCATGTTTTCTCTTTTCTGCCACATACAACTTCTCCTGCACTCCCTTCACTGCCCATGTCTTCCCCCTATACATAATTACCGGTTTTGCAGGAGTATATGCAGATGGTAGAGGTTATCGATGCCTTCATTTCGTCTCGACTGGACTACTGCAATAGTTGTTATTCAGGTGTCAGTCTGTCGCAGGTTGGTCAAATGCAGCTGGTCCAAAATGCTGCGGCTCGGCTATTCGCTGACACGCGCAAGCGAGACCACATATCTCCAATATTGGCTTCCTTACATTGGCTGCCAGTTCGTTTTAGAATTGATTTTAAGATTTTGTTTGTTTTTAAATCTTTGCATGGGTTGGCGCCTTCTTACATCAGTGATCTTTTAACTCTGCACACTCCCACTAGATCACTGAGGTCTACTGAGCAAATGCTCCTTGCTGTCCCGAGGTCCAGAGTAAAACATAGAGGAGATTGGGCCTTTGCAGGAGCTGCTCCTAAACTGGATTCTGTGCTTCTCCACTCTTCCTCCAGACTCTAGGACCTTGATTTCTAAATAAAATGCAAAATTTAATATCATCTTAAAAGAGGACTTTGGACCACTGAGCAACGGCCCAGTTCTTTTTCTCTTTAGCCCGGGTGAGATGCTTCTGACATTGTCTCTGGTTCAGGAATGGCTTGACACTAGGAATGAGACACTTGCAGCCCATTTTCTGAACACGTCTGTGCGTGGTGGCTCTGGATGCACTGACTCCAGCCTCAGTCCACTCCTTGTGAAGCTCCCCCAATTTCTTGGATTGGCTTTGCTTGACAATCTTCCCAAGGCTGCGGTCATCCATGTTGCCTGTGCATTTTTTCCTACCACACCTTTCCCTCCCAGTCAACTTTCCATGAATATGCTTTGATACAGCACTCAGCAATGACCTTCTGTGGCTTACCCTCCTGGTGGACAGTGTCAATGAGTGTCTTCTGGACAACTGTCAAGTCAGCAGTTGTGTGTACTGAACCTGACAGAGATTCATGGTATTTATACTGCATAAAGTGAGTTACTTATACTTTAAATGAAATATTCAAATATTTTGAGATTTGATCTTTCTATTGTTTGGAGCTGTAAGCTATAGTTTTCAAAATTACAGTTAAAAATGCTTGAAACATTTTCAGTTATATGTAACGAGTTGAGAATATATGTTTTGTCTGAAATATGACAAAAATATTGACCTTTTTCACAATAGTCAAATTTTTTGAGATGCACCTGTATTTCTGTTTGTATAGAATCTCCCGTGCTATAAGGAAAATATAGGTCTGAAATGGCTTGTTCCAGACTTCTGTATATGGAATGCATCTGCATTTGATGATAGGCGATTGGCCAGGACCTGGATTTTGGGCTTTCAAGCTCACCTTTCAGGGAGGATGTCTCATTGTGTTATTTTGAAGGACTATAGACCTGGTTATGAAAAATGCATGATAGGCCTTCCCAGAGTGGCAGCTGTAGCCAGGTAGGGGGTCAATGAAGGATTACACAGGAGTCAAAATTTAAAAATCCTCCAATCATATTGAAACATATACCATATTATTTGTCAGATCATAAACATTCCAAAAAGGTATAGTTTGGACTATGTGTGACTGAAGGTTATAGAGTTATGGGGTAAACCCAAATACCATGAATGCTTCAAGTGCATTTTCCCATCGGTATATTTCCCTCCAACCTTTTCAAAAATTTTTAGGGAAAGCGACTTTTTCAAACAGCTTTTGCCTTTACAGTTCACATTGAACACCAATATTGACTTGGTCAAAGGTCACTAAAACAAATGCACAACAGGAGGTTTTTTTTTTTCTTAAAGGAATTTGAACTGTCAATAACATTAATAATCCCGCATTTACAATGTTGTTTTTCTAGTTTCCCTCCACAAACTACATGGAGGATCGTTCTGTTTCTTGGCCTGATGTTCTAATTTCTGTCCATGCTGGGGAGACTTACCTGAAATGTGATCAAGTCAAGTTTGGACAATCAAATATGGAGGCGACCAAGTAAAATGTTCCATTACTGCTCAAACCCAAACTGATCAAACAACTGTGCAACTTTCTCCTTTATCTCTGCTCAAACCCTGTGTGTTGGTCAGTGACCCCCTGCTCCATTAAATATCAACCCAGAAAGTACAAATCAGAGAGCTTAAAGTCTGAGACAGACCGACACGATACCGGCTGCCGGCACGGCCGCCATCGACTACTGGACTGAAATAGAGGCCACTTTCCCACCATCATTATTGGTACTCGTTTTTCTGTGGAATTAGTTATCGTTGCTGGTGTTCCAGCAGTCTATATTTAAAATGATTCAGATTACACCGTTAAGGTCAACGTTCGGGTTGAGGCTTTTATTGCTGCTGTGCTGCACAGCAGTGTGTGTGTCTGGGATGAAGAGGGAATACTACCTGAAGATCGAGGAGATAAACTGGAACTATGCTCCAAGTGGGATGAATTTGATCCACAACCGCACTCTGCAGGAGGACGAGTAAGTACAGACAAAACATATACGAGTTCTTCTG
>OMMV01193139.1:0-10492 GCA_900302635.1 Chatrabus melanurus
ACATTTGTACTAATCCCATTGTTTGTTTTTATTTCTTTAGTTTCCTTTCAAATGGTGTATTGTTGTCGACTACAGAACGTTTTTCTTCGTCTAGCTGAATATTTGTATGTTCCGTGTTGTTCAATAAAGCTTTAAAAAAAACAAAACCTTGCCCCCACACATTCGCCCTCTCCACACGATCGGGGCGTGGTTTCACTGGCTTGAGCCAAACACGGCCCCACCGTCAGACACCAGAGAGAGAGAGAGAGAGAGAGAGAGAGAACTGCTCATTTTTATACAATTTTGAAACCTAATTTTATACACTTAGCGATATTTTTAATCATTAAAATTTGGCTAGGTGGTTAAAAACATGTTTTTCTGTGGTTTGACAATTTTAAAACACAAATTGGATTTCACTTTACAGGCACTTTAATGTAAGCTTTTTTTTTCTCTATGATAAAACACCAGCAAGAGTTTGGGAATGAGGTGAATGAGTGTGATAAGATAGAAACGGTTAGAGAAAAATAGGGAATGACATGATGGATGACAGAAATAGCACATTAGCACTTATGGATTAGCTGCCTGTGCTTCCCAAGCCCTGGTGCAGGCCTGCAGATATACAGGGCTGACTGTGCAGCCTGCCTGTAGCGGTCATGTCTTAATTAACGAGCAGACATCTGATCAATATGTGAGGAACGATGGCAAGGGAGACATGAAAGGTGGGACAGTCTGCACGGTTCAAGGTTTTGTTTTCCATTGATGCAGAATAACAATAGACATCAATAGCATGGCTAAGAATGGCTACCCCCCTACCCCCCCATTCCGTCTGACACTCCACTCGGGAAAGGTGAAAAAAATAAACCAAGTGTCAGTTTACAAATGACTTTTCTATTGTACACGATCGTTTGGCAGGAAAATGTTTCACAATACTTCCATCCCAATATTACCCTTGAAAACCAGATTTATAAAGTTATTTTGCCAACAATTCTTAAAGTTTACATTACGTCTGTTCAGGTTCAGCTTTGTATTGATTTATTTTGAGATTAGGTATGATTGCCTTAACCTGATCTTGCGCTTACTTCCTCGAGACAAAGCAAAGTGTGTACAGGTAATTAACCTTATCAACTATAAGAACCTTTATTACCCATCTAGGTACGTCTTGAGGACTGCTGACATTACAAAGGGTCTCTTAGTTGTCTATTATTGCAATTAATGCA
The DNA here is from genome assembly GCA_900302635.1 of Chatrabus melanurus. Classification (NCBI taxonomy): domain Eukaryota; kingdom Metazoa; phylum Chordata; class Actinopteri; order Batrachoidiformes; family Batrachoididae; genus Chatrabus; species Chatrabus melanurus. Next base: position 1,197 of record OMMV01193139.1, read on the forward strand.
CATCTAATTTAAGGTTAATCCTAACTTGTCCCGCCTTACTCAGATTTTAATTTGAGGAGGAGCAAATATAACACAACATAGTAAAAACAGTGACTAAAATACAACAAAGTATTTTTTGTGGCATCCTCTGGTGTAAAAAGGCTAACCATTTGTGGACAGATTTAAATATCTTGTAGATGTTATAGAAAAGAGGGTACATCAACCTGGTACATAGATGATGTCTCAGAGAACACTGCAATATAATTATCCATGGACAGATTTGTTATAATCCCTAAAGAGGCTGTGCTGCAAGCTGCAATTGATTTAACTGGGGTAGTCTTGGGGATGACCAGGTGATATTAGTACTATTACAACCCATCATCAGTTGTGTACCTTGGAGCCAGTAAGTGTTTTGGCCTATTATAATAAGACACTCTCATCCAAGGCAAGCCCACCTCAGGCTGATCAGACATGGATGAGCGTCTCATGGTTTATCTCTCAAAGGTCAATTGGTAGCCTATAGTCAAGTCTAGGAGCATGTGCTGGTGCTGCACTTCGCCGCATCCACGACACTACGGGACTGCCATGGGTCCTGGATGGCAAACACCCAGGCAGATAACTGTACCATCCCCACCTCTCAAAAGTAACTGCTGCAGCCAGGTGACGCGTGGGCATCCCATTGGCCTTCTCCAAACACTGGGGTCCTCAACACTCAGGCACCTATGTGCTGGATCATGCACAGAGCAATGTAGCGCATGGCCAAATTGTCGAAGCTGATGCTCCCTCACAGTGCAAGTAATATTGCTCATCTTAGTGTCATTCCAGCAGTACTCAAGGCTCCGCTCTTCCCAAGCATCTCTCGATCACAGAGGCCGAAGACCCAGAGACATGAATGTCACTGCCGAGGTAAGCCAATATCTCTGCAAGTTCAACACTTTCACCACATACAGATACACCTCTGATGGCAAAGTCCAGGAAGTTATTAAAACCCTGGATCTTAGTCTTGATCCAGGACAAGCGCAAACCCAGACACTGAGATTTCTCACTCAGCTTCTCAAGTGCTGTAACCAGAGTATCCATTGATTCCGCAAAGATCACAGCATCGTCCGTGAAGTCAAGGTCAGTAAACCTTTCCTCACCAACAAAAGCACCTAAGTCAAAGTTGCTGGTTTCTACAACCCTACCGAACACCCAGTCCATGCAAGTCTTGAACAGTGCAGGAGCCAGAAAACATCCCTGATGTACACCAGTTTTCACTGTGAGAAACTCAGTCTCTGCCTCCGCTTCACACAGCATTCACAGTATCTGTGTATAGACTGGCTATGATGTCCAGCAACTTCTTGGGGATCCCACAAATTCTCAGGATGTCCCACAGACCAGTCCGATCAACTGAATAAAACGCTTTGTGAGAATCAACATAGGCTGGAAAGAAACACTGCTGATATTCATGTTTGCATTCTATGACAACTCGCAGAGCTAGAATGTGGTCGATGGTTGAATTCTTGGGCATGAAGCCAGAATTTCCGGTCACTGAGCAGCAAGTAGCAGGAACTAAATCATATTAAGAATAATCCTTGCAAGCACCTTCCCCGGCACAGAGAGCAGTGTAATATCTCTATAGTTGTTGCAATCCATGTGATCACCCTTTCCTTTCCAGACTGGGACAGCAAGTCCTTTCTTCCTGGCCGTCTCCCAGATTGAAACAAAGATTGTTTGCAATGCCAGGAGAACAGCATCTCAACCTGCCTGGAGGAGCTCAGCTCTGATGCCGTAAATCCCTGGAGCTTTCCCTGCCCTCAGCATTTGGTGGTTCGCAGTTGACTGGAGAATCAGCCACAGAAACCCTGGTGCACGTCTGGACGTTCAAACCAGGATCCAGCAACACATAGCCCCAAAGGAGTTTGCAAAGGAGCATCGAGCCATTTTCGCCACGGATACCAGATACATGCGGACCAATGCAGTCCTCATAGCCAGCCCTGTCTGTGTCAGTGGTCACATTGAAATCATCCATGACCAATAAAGTGTCACCTCTGGGGCAGTTGTCAATCACCAAGTGAAGCTGCGAATAAAAGGTCTCCCTCGCTGAGACATCACTCACCACAGTTGGAGCATAGACTGAGACAACAGACACAACACCCAGTAAATTCTCAAGTTTGAGCCTCATAATACACTCATTGACAGGGGTGCCATCTGACACTATTGGAAGGAGTTGGTTTGCTGCAGCAACTGCCAGCCATTGGGGCGACCAGACCAAAATTAGGTGTATCCACCCACAGAGACCTGGTCACTTCTCCTTTTTCCAACCACAGCTGGTGACTGCTCATTTCAGCACCATTGGCAAGTTCTTTGATTGCCGTTCTAAGGGCCTGCCCTCTAACTCCTAACTCCTTCTTTAGCCTTGTAGTAGAACTGGCTACAAATCCTCTGCACCCCACCTCAACTAATATTCCAGGCTTGCTCCTCTGCTTAAGCTTCCAGGTTGGCATATCGCAGCATTTTCCATTTGAATGACCTGCCACCTCATTGATGAAGGCACGCTGGAAAGAGTTAGAGCAAATGATCAGATCTAGTGTCAGGTTGGTCATTGCAATTTTGGATGGAAAGGCAAGTCCATGGCCTGGGTCAACATGAATCTCCCAGTCCTTGACTGCATTCAGTAGGCATGAGTTGGGAGGCAAGAGGTTAGCCTGTGGTTTGTCTCCTTCCTGGTTGAAAAATGGCTTCTGTGGGACCATTGTCTGGTCAGTGAACAGCATGGCATTGTTGCTTACTCTCTTGTGCTCAGTTTTAGCTGCCAAACTCCTTAGCACCTTGTTGTGTCACTAGGTGTATCTGCCTTGTATTAGGCTCGTCTTGCAACCAAGATGTGCTTGAGAGTTGCCAGAACCACACACAGGGGATGGGTCACCTCTCATTCAATGTATCTATTATGACAAGATTCCCTATATAGGAAAAATGGGTCTTGACAGGAGTCCGGGATGAGGTTGGAGTCATAAGTGCCAAGGATTCTTGTAGTACACATTGCAGAGGACTATAAGCCATCAGTTCATTCTGGTATCCAAGGTAAAGTCATCCCATTTCACAATGGTAACCAAATAATGTATGATGGGATTGAAAGAAACACTCTCTAACACAGAAGTAAACGGAGCTATCAACATGGCTTGTTGTATATATTGATGGATTGATTGGGCTCAGGGGTGGACATCCAAATATCAACTATGGACAAAGTGAAGAAATGTAAATCAATATGCACCTCCATTAGTGGACAGGAAATCCTCCAAACTTTACATCTATTAGGTTGTACATTAGCTCAGAATATTAAAGTCTTTGGAGGAAATTAAAGTGGCAAAAATTTTGGTAGCCATGAGGATGGGAAAATCTGACAAACCGGGAAATATGATCTTGTTATAAATGTTGTACGTCTACATTAGTGGCTAAAGTGGAGGAAACGCTGATTATCTAGAGCATAACTGAAAACTAGTGACTAGTGACATGGAAGTGACTTACTCACTTCCGTGGTCGAGAGAGCAATACAATGAGTTATAGCACAAGAGGAGAGATGGTGAACAGTCAAGCTGAAATCTCAAGGAGCTTAGAAAAGGAGTGACCTCTGCAAGAGGAATGTACTGTGGCCTGACCAACAGAGTCTGGAATTATTTAAGATTTCCTGTCTGTTTGTAATCATCTTATCAGGAAAAGAGGGATGCGAGGAGGCATTCAAGCAACATGATGCACATCTACTGAGAAAAGGTTGCTCAGAACTGAGGCAGGGTGTTGGGCCTCAGTCAGTCCTGAAGCTGTTGACTGAATATGGAGAACATACAGATTTGGGAACAGCATTTTGTTAATTATGCAAGAATTGACTGAGATAGGCAATGTGTTGGCTGCAACTGGTGACCAACCAACCAAGTTTGCTTTGGTTCAACACTTGAAGTTTTTTGGACAACTTCTGATGCCACTGTTGCTCGGTTTAGACTTCAATCAAAGCAAAAGTATGCTCACATTATCCTTCTTGTACGCTGTGTGCCACATTGGGCCGCACGGCTCTTTACCACCTAAAGGCGCAGTCACACTATGACGTTTACCCCAGCGTATGGTGAACACAGTACAAAGTCGAGAAAATTGGCCAAACGTCAGCAATAGTCACGTTCCCGGATTTTGAAGCGAACCTCCAATGCAGCACGGCATTCCACAACGTGGTGCTAGTGAAGGCCAGCAGAAGCGGCCATTCTCCAGCACTCCATTAGAACAAGTGGGACCTTTGTGAACGTGGCAACGTGCGGGAGAGTGGTTCGACACACCACTGTCCAGTGATTCTAAGCAGGCAGGGTGAAGCAGTACCCAGCGTAGACGAGCACACCAGTAACTTTGGCTAGCGGAGGCTAGAGGATGCTAACGGAGGCTAACTTGGTTGTTGTTAACTTTCTCTACCTGTCTCCAACGTAGTCAGAGGTAAGCCGAGGAATTTTAAACATGTTGAAATTTTTGGATGTGGTGGACGTTCATCGGCGGAGGACGCCAGAGGAGGGCGGAGCCCATCGTGGGTTAGCGGCAGCTAGCGGAGGTTAGCAGACACCAACGTTTGCAAGTAAGTTTATCTACGTTGGCCCAAACGTCTAGGTGTGACTGCGCCTTTAGAATGGTCGGTGGCACTATGCAACATTTCTTCTGCTTTACTTGCATTGCTAAATATTGATGGCATTAACCATGTCATTAGCTGCATTCATTTTGGACTTTGAACTATTTTTATACTTGATAATGGAAATGCAGTTCCCAGTTTCCATCGAATGCAGCATGAACTTTGAATCTTGTGCATGTACTTCCTCCTTCCTGTCTGCAAAATCTCATATTTGCCATGAAATAGCCCCAAAATAAATACTTTATTGGCAATAAAATTAGCTGTAACTTTGTTTTAGACCACAGAAATAAAGTTACTTTATGTTCCCTGTTGCCTTGGTGGTCGAACATAGAAATGCTGTCCGTGTGTGCGTGCCTGCGTCCGGGTGAAACAATAACTGTTGATAGGTTGAGTGTACGGCCGCCAAAATTGTACCACAGATGCATCCAATGGAGGTCTAGGATGAGTTTGATGATGAGTGACCTTGACCTACTTTCCAAGGTCACAGAGCAAAAAAACCCAAAAAAACAAGAAAAAACGAAAATGACAGTACTACATATGGCACTTGTAATAACTTTCCATGTATTCAGTACACGGCCACCGTGCGATGGGGGGCATAAGGCCTTCAGGCCAATATCCCATTTTTTATAACTGGAGTTAAACACAAAGTAAATTTTGTTAATTTTTTGAAAAATCAAACAGGTACCTTTAAGATGTGTTCATCCATTCTCAATACCCGCTTAATCCAATTAAGGGTCACAGGGTGCTGGAGCCTATCCCAGCAGTCATTGGGCGAGAGGCGGGGTACACCCTGGACAGGTCGCCAGCCCATCAAGATGTGTTCAGTTTCTTAAAAATATGTCATATAACTGGTTGAACTACTGTGTTTCTTTCTTTAAACATAATTTCATGCTATTTATGAAACTATGAAACCTAAACCAGCAAGTGACACACTGAATGCATCACTGGCTGGACTGCAGGAACGTCAAATTGTTTGGGGACAACTTTTCCTTCATTTCTCCTTATTATTCATGATTAACGTACATATTATTGAACAATTATAATGCAATCATCCCGTGTAATGGTGTTTTTTTGTTACAGAAGGGCTTTGTAAACGTTGTTTGCAAAAACCTAATTATGCAAATGAATTTCATTCAGGTTCATTCGACATTTCCCGGTTATGCAAAACGAACGGAACCATTAACACGTCATTGTGGAAAGTCTGTTTGACATTTACTCCACATGACTGCATCCATTCCAGGCCAGACCTCTGACATCTCATTCATGAACATATCCGCAGGATACCTGACACTGCAAATATACAGGTGTGTGTCTGTGTGTGTGTATCAGTGTTTGTGGAGTATTCTGGCAAGTCTGAGACAGGATGGCCATTCTGTGATAAGGCTTTTCACATTTGGTTGTAGCCAGAAGGCTGCTGATGCTGGTGGGAACTCTAATCAGTCTGTCCCCGCCTGCCTCCATCACCCTCTTTCAAGTGAGTTACTGATCCACCTGTGGACAGAAATCGTATGTTTATTTTCTTTTCTTTCTCACTGCAAACTTTTGGTGGAAAATTGAATTTGATGCCCAGGGGCAGGATGGAAAATTGAGTAAAATAGCTTATTTTCCCCCTTCCAACCTTTTGCTACTCTTTCTAATGAATGGCAAAATAAGATATCTGTGGGAGATGGTATTCTCCTGGATGCCAGGTCTTGCAATTTAGAACTCATCAATTCATCCTTACAGTATGAGCGTTGATACTGGTGGAGTATCTGACTGCAGAACAATTATATCTCTGTGATAGGACTGCATGGGGAATATTGCCTACTAATGTGGCAGATGATCAGAAAGATCAAACAAAATCCAATATTGTCTATAATTAATGGCAGCACATGTTCAGTGACTTATTTATTCAGATTCTGCCACCAGCAGTCAAAGATAACTTTAAAATGCTCAAGATCTCTAAGTAGGCCCTCGGAATGTGTGCTATCTGAAGCAGAAACTGTTCAAAAATGAAACCTGGTAGATTAAACTATAAATCTAGTCATTATTAAACAGTGCAAGGCTAAATATAGAACCACAGACCTGACAATTCTGAAGAACTCCATGTTTCACTAATGTACCCCCGATGATTACCATTTAATCAGCTGCAAATGCTCTTAATTACAAGATTAGTCTCCTACCAATTAGCCAACATGCTAATGGTTCTTATCTGCTATTGAAGTCAACTGAATTCTAATTAGGGACTAACGGTTTCAAATCACCTAGGGCTCATCGGATGGGTCATTACCAGCCTAGTTATCCTCGTATAAACCAGCTGCAGCATGCAACATGGGTCCCATTTGGAGAGCAGCTGTAGAGGCTTTACGACCATCATGTGGGCGATTTCCATGCATCATGAAATGACAACGTTTCCATTCCCTCAAACTCACAGAGGCATTCTGATGACTCACGGATGGCGATATTATACACAGCTACCGCCGTTAAACTTGTTCGTGAACTCTATTCAATTTCACAGAATAGGAAAAGTTCACAGCAGGAAAATGGTAGCAGACATGGAGAGGTGTATAAATTCAGTCTGGAAATGGTTGGCATCTGAGTTGGGATTTAAAAAAAAAATTCTTATAGTCCTGCATTTTTGTACCATTGATTAAAACAAATGCTATCGAATCTGTCAACTAAAAAAAGGGGGACTTTGGAGCTGCAGATGTAGTATAGATGTTTGACTACGTTTTGCTCTACAGTGAAGACATTTGTTACTATTGCCTGATATATATTAGCGCATTCAATATTTCTAAATTTTTCTGCAGTTATTCTTTACATATTTAGCAACATCAAAAGAGTTACTTTAAGCAACTGGCTTGTTGTGTTCCTGAAATAAACATTTTGAAAAATGTATGATTTGAAGTAAAATCCTGTGTTAATAAAATCATGATGTGGCAGGGATGTGCCGGAGCTGCACTGGGTTGTTGCGAGCCTAGTGCGAGCTGGGCTGAGGCGGAGTGTCCCAGCGAGCTCCGGCTAAGTGTCCTGAGGGCAGATACTATGCTGCTCCGCACACCTAACACAGAAAAGGTTAATCTGAGATATCAAGAAGAGTTTTACTGCCTGGAGTTATGCAGAGATGTGCCACAATAGCATCGTAGCTGCGCAGTATGATGACAAGCAGATTGCAGGCTGGACTCTCAAGAAATGAATTTTCCCAACTTTTGCCAAATGGTCTGTCTTGAGAGGACTCAAATAAATAAATAAATAAACAATAGTTAATTGATATTTGATTTGTGAGTAGACTTGTTAAAATGTGTAAAATAAAGTATGTACAAAGTACAACTCCACCCCTGCCCGCTCCAATTTCATCATCCATCTGCGACGTTTTACTGTAGACAGTGTGATATGCCAATTAAGAAGACAGCGCACAACCCTACAGTACCCCACTGCTTTTTTTCTTTCTTTTTCAGGACACTCCAAATTGTTATACTGGCTATGCCTGGTGTTTGTGCAATGCTTCTGATTAATTTTTCCACTTTTCTCAGCATGATTATGGCCTTCTTTTGTTCTACACACATCTCTCTGGTCTTCAAAAGCAAGGTGATCTTACAAAGCTTATCTTTTGCAACAACACATGAAGTCTTTATGGGTGAAACTCAAGGCTGAGTAGATTTTCAGTGCTATTTAATGATTGAACAATCAGTGCATTTGGACACACCTGGACCACGAGAAACAGATTCTTTTGGCTTCTTGATGTGTGTCTACAATTTTTAAAAAAAATGCAAAGATTAATGCATTACAATTCCTCCCATCAGTTGTGGATCGAGGATTTTTTGAAGTCAGGGGACATGCAGGGGCTACATATATGTCCAACATCCAAGCACAATTCCCTGATCAGTAAAGGGTGTATCTCACCTGCGATTTTTCGCATGCAGCAAATTTGCGACCTGATTTTTCGCAACTTTTTCATATTTTTTTGAAATGCGATAGTTGCGAAAGATATGCGAGATGTTAGTGCGATTGTCTCACTGCAATGACAAGTGTATATGGCTGCAATATATTTAGCCTTTTTGTCACGTGCATTGCAAACCCCTCGCCACTACAGGCGACAATTTTGCAGCCTTTGCGGCCATTATGAGCATGTCATGTGGCACTTGTGTGCTAAAAGAGACAGTTTTGATACCGATTTGCTACTATTTCACATCAGAGCCTCAATTTTTGCAATTCTGAGAAATTTTAAACTTTTTAAAAATTCCCACGTGCAATTTTCGACAACTTGTGACCATTCTGCGAGCCCGCGACTGTCGCAAGGCTTTTTTTGCAAATAAAAAGCACAAATTTGCGATTACCACCGCAAAGCAAAAAACACTCACTCACTGGCCAATTTATTAGGTACACCTTGCTAGTACCGGGTTTGACCCCCTTTTGCCTTCAGAACTGCCTTAATTCTTTGTGGCATATATTCAACAAGGTGTTGGAAACATTCCTCAGAGATGTTGGTCCATATCGGCATGACAGGCGTTGCACAGTTGCCACACTGTTACACCACCAGCAGACTGAATCATTCATACAAGGCAGGATGGATCCATGCTTTCATGTTGTTTACGCCACATTCATCTCTGACCATTCTCCTCTGACCTCCAACATCAACAAGGCATTTTTGTCCACACAACTGCCGCTCACTGGATATCTTCTCTTTTTCAGACCATTC
>OMMV01193141.1:0-12678 GCA_900302635.1 Chatrabus melanurus
CTGAAATGGGTTTCCTCCGCAGGGGGGCTGGGGTCTCCCTTAGAGATAGGGTGAGAAGCTCAGTCATCCGGGAGGGGCTCGGAGTAGAGCCGCTGCTCCTTCGCGTGGAAAGGAGCCAGTTGAGGTGGTTCGGGCATCTGGTTAGGATGCCACCAGGACGCCTAGGGAGGTGTTCCTGGCATGTCCAACTGGGAAGAGACCTAGGGGCAGACCCAGGACTAGGTGGAGAGATTATATCTCCTCACTGGCCTGGGAGCGCCTGGGGATCCCCCAGTCAGAGTTGGCCGAGGTTGCCGGGGAAAGGGAAGTTTGGGGCTCTTTGCTAAAGCTGCTACCCCCGCGAACCGATTCCGGATAAGCGGTTGAAGATGGATGGAGTTACAACCCGAAATGTAGTGTACAAAGAGGTTCTGCTATAGAAATAATAAAAGTGTTATCTTTATCTTAGATCAAAAACATGCACTTTCGGGTCATGCTCCCTTCTCTGCCCTTGACCAAGGCAGAGTCTCTACATCTGGAGTTGGTCCCTGGGCGCCAGACTGTGTGGCTGCCCACTGCTCCTAGTGGTTGGATTGTGTCTAACTGTAATTAGGATGGGTTAAATGTAAAGAACTGAATTTTCCTACGGGGATTAATAAAGTATCTATCTTATCTTATCTTATCATGTGTCAATCAAAGAGTTTTACTTCCTTCACGTAGTGACGGGTAGTCAACGCACCAGTGATAAATAAGTAACATTTATAAGTAAAGTATAAATAACTATTGAAAAATGATTACTAAACTACAGGATACGCCCACTACGCTAGCTTGTCACATGCAGCTGTCAAGGTTGCTAGGCGACAGTGGGTAGGGGCGGGATAAGCTAATGACACAGTTGCAAAATGCTCCGTGGGCTCGACCGTCTCATTTCAGAACGGTTGGTTCAGCCTCCGCAGTCTCGGAAGGCCAGATCTTTGTAGAACGCAGTCTTTGAAGGATGCGGCCCCTGAATTGAGTCTCAGTCAGTGCCTCCATTTACAGAGCCCATAATAATTGGACAAACTAAATATATGGATTATTTTTAATACAAATCATGACATTTACAGTCAGTTTTCTTTAGACAAGTGAGGGGAGAGATACACGAACAATTTAATGTCACTTAATATGTCTTGATTTCACTTACATGAATCATTAAGCAATAAAAACAGCATGGTATTGTATGGTAAATCTTTTTGGAGCAGGCATATCTGAAAAACTGATTGACTGTGCAAGAAGACTCGTGAGGGAAGCCACCAAGACACCCAGACAAATCTGAAGGAGTGACAGGCTTCTGTGGCTGGGACTGGAGAAACTGTGCATGGTACAGTTTCATGGTGGAGTGGTATAGAGAAGGATTTTCTTAAAATAGAACACATGAAATTTTAGTGTTTTAGTTTAGTTTAGTTTTATTTTATTTTTTATTTTATTTTAATTTTAGTTCATTATGGACCTAACATTCTTGAATTTTAAAGTACAAGTGCATCTCAAAAAATTTGAATATCGTGAAAAAGTTCAATATTTTTTGTCAGTTATTTCAGAAAGAGAACATTTATATATTTGACTCATTACATGTAAACTAACCAATATTTCAACCATTTTTTTTATTTTAATTTTGATCATTATCGCTTACAGCTCCAAAAAATAGAAAAAAATGTGTTTCAAAATATTTTACAAGATTAATCCAAAGACGGGATTTATAATACAGAAATGTCAAACATTTGAAAAGTATGTTCAATTATGCACTCAATACTTGGTTGGAGTTCCTTTTGCAGGAATTACTGCATCAGTGTGACGTGGCATAGAGGAGATCAGCCTGTGGCACTGCTGAGATGTTATGGAAGCCCAGGTTGCTTTGGTAGTGGCTTTCAGCTTGTCTGTGTTGTTGGATCTGGTGTCTCTCATCTTCCTCTTGACAATATCCCAGAGAGAATCTAGGTACTGTGCTTGATGGGGCTGATTAAGTACAGTAATACTATGGTCAGCAAAGCAGTTATTAGTATTTTTGGCACTGTGGGCAGGTGCCAAGTCCTGCTGGAAAAAGAAATCAGCATCTCCATAAAGCTTGTCAGCAGATGGAAGCATGAAGTGCTCTAAAATCTCCTGGTAGACGGCTGCATTGACTTTGGATAAAACACAGTGGACCAACACCAGCAGATGACATGGCACCCCAAATCATCACTGACTGTGGAAACTTCAACTTGGATTCTGTGCCTCTTCATTTTTCCTCCAGACTCTGGGACCTTGATTTCCAAATGAAATGCAAAATTTACTTTCATCTGAAAAGAGGAATTTGGACGACTGAGCAAAGGTCCAGTTCTTTTTCTCCTTAGTCCAGGTAAGATGCTTCTGACATTGCTCTGGTTCAGGAGTGGCTTGACACTAGGAATACCAAGGCTGCACAAGCAACAGGGATGACCACCTGCTGCTTGTGCATCTTTCCGACCACACTTTTCCTTTCCAGTCAACTTTCCATGAATATGCTTTGATGCAGCACTCTGTGAACAGCCAGCCCTTTTAGCAATGACCTTCTGTGGCTTACCCTCCTTGTGGAGGGTGTCAATGAGTGTCTTCTGGACAACTGTCAAGTCAACAGTCTTCCCCATGATGGCGGTTGTGTGTACTGAACCACATAACCTGCATAAATAGTGAGTTACTCAAACTTAAAATGAAATATTCTAATATATTGAGACTTGTTTTTTGTATTTTTTGATCTGTAGGCTGTAATTATCAAAAATAAAATTTAAAAAATCCTTCAAATATTTGAGTTTACATGTAATGAGTCTAGAATATATCGAATTTTCACTTTCTGAAATACCTGACAAAAAATATTGAACTTCTTCACAATATTCGAATTTTTTGAGATGCACTTTTATATGTGACACAGTTCATCACTCAAAGCTCTATTCTGTTTCAAATTCAACTGTTTGTGGTCAAACTCCACAAAAACTTATGTCTTCTTCTACGTCAACTGCAACCACATATTTCAAAACTGACTTTTGGCGAGGTATTGCATTAGTCTCTTCATAATATTTTTCATCTGTATTGTTGGCAGGCCCTCCGTCTCCTCCTCGTAACTTGATGTTTAACCTGAACGACACCTGCCTGTTGCTGGAGTGGTCCCCTCCCACCGACACTGGCGGTCGCCGGGACCTGACCTACAATGTCCAGTGCAAACGCTGTGGGCCCAAGCCTGATCAATGCCAGCTCTGTGAGGAGGAGCTTCGTTTCTTGCCACGACCACTAGGCCTGACCAACGCCACTGTCACCATCACAGACTTCTCAGCCCACGCCAACTACACTTTCGAGATTGAGTCGCTCAATGGCGTGTCAGACTTGAGCTACTTCCCTCGACAGGTGGCCATTATTACAGTCAGCACTGATCAGACTGGTAAGCCTATTATATTTTTATTTTTTTAACTGGGTGGATGGATGGATGGGTGGAATTTCCTCTGTATTATGCCAATTTTACTGCAGCCTTGTCACCTTGAAAAGGTAGGACAGTTACACATGCAAAACACTTGATCCTTAATTTAATCATGACATGTTATGATCAAATTTAACAAACTATATATTTTCTTGAATAAGCATACACATGATGATAGCATCAGCTGTTTACAACTTCAACAATATTTTATTGCAATGAGGTTCCCACTACAACTTTAACATTGTGTGACACGCAAATTTGTTTATTTCATTGTTGGTATTGAAGCATACCTAAAATAACAATCGGAAATTTTCACTTTTACTCAAGTCATTTTTTTATGGTAGTAATTGTACTTTTGGTTGAGTATAGATCTTCAGTGCTCTACCCACCACTGTACAGATAAAACAGTTAATTGTACAATTTAAAAAAAAAAAAAAAATCAGATTAATTAATAATCATTAATTGCAGCTTTACTTTACATTTAAGACCGTAATATTTAGTTTTTCACCTTCGACTCCTTTTGTAAATGGGGGCAGGATGCCAGTGAGGTTATCTTTACCCATCTTCTTGCTCCAGTTTATTTTTATTTTTTCCCCCTGAATCACCCATATTTCCTTGGGGACATTGTTTGTTGTGGAGAACGCTTATGGTTTTAATTTCTGATTTGCAAACGCTGTGCTTTCTGTTTGCCCCCTCTTCAGTCTATCTTCCTCCCTTGATTATTCTCTTTCACCATTTCAATTTGTTGTTTGCCCTCCTCCTTCTCTCCTCCTTCCAAACATCTTTGCGCGTCTCTTCTCCCTTTCTTCCTCCCCTCCCCTCTCCACGTCTCCGTTCTGCTGCTGTTGTGGGAGACTGGGAGAAATATGTTTTCTCATACAGCCGCAACACATTAAATGCATTATTCTGTATCACCTGGGACAGCTCCAGCCTTTTTACAGGTAACACGGTGTTACAGCCAGCCTTTTTATTTCATTACAACGCCCTCTTTAGTACCTGGTAGTGGCAGGTCCCACAGCTGCGCACCTGAATGGTGCTATTTAAAATGCTCAAGGGATGAGGCAGAGTTCTGGCCCACAGCCAGCAATAAGCACACTCATGATGCATCTTACCACCGTCTGCTCAACGGAAACTACTGTTCAACCAAAAATAGCTGCATAAAATATTGGGCCAGTTATTGAGGATTGAATATTAGTCAGTCCCATTTAGCAGCCATATGATATGATGTAATGCGTTTCATTACATATTTTGTGCTGAACTGATCACTGTCTCACTCGATGTCAGCGCTGGCTATTTTGACATGGTTTGGATTTTTGTCCATTATGTTCTCCATTAATAATAGCAATTCCAAAAATGCATTACCAGATCAGTAGGGCATCTCTCCCTAATGAAATGATATACGTATCTTCGTACACTGGGTATGATACGATTCAGGAACGATACTTTTTATTATGGAATGATTCAATTCCATGCCATTTGATTTTGATTCGGTGCACTACAATGCAATCTGATACAATTCTTTGTTTAATGTAGGAATTCATTTTCCATGATAAATTCAAATAAGCCAAAAGTGGCATTGCTTACCTTCAAATACATTTTTAATGAAAATCCAGGGATCTTATCCATGTTTTTGCTACTTGCTGCAGCACACTAGCACACCCTCTGCTCGCCTTTTGTTCACCACTGGGGGCAGCACCACGTACAGTAGCAGAAAGCGCAACATAGAAGAAGCCCAGAAGAAGAAACCAGCTGTTGTTAGCATAGCATCAGTGTTGCCAATTTAGCAACTTTGTCTCTAGATTTAGCGACTTTTGGCCATCTCTCGCGAATAAAACCTTACTTATTGACTAGCAACAAATCTTGCAACTTTTCACAACTTTGGCCAACATCAAAAAGATCGTCCGTCCCCTCCCTGCGCCCCGTCTGCAGACTCCACTGCACAAGTGGCGTACGGCACAAGTGGCGTGCGGCACAGATCGCTCGTCTCTCTGGTCTTTTCCGAAATGAGTTACTTCGCCCTCCCCCTACTCATTCATGTGGGAGAGGCGCCGATAGACAGCACGCCGTATGCAAATTACGCGCGATTACGTCATACGTAACGTCATCATGTAAACTAGTGACTTTTAGCGACTTTTCAGAGAGCCAATAGCGACTTCTGGTGATACTTTTTGGCAACACTGCATAACATACCATAACCTTCCCATTCTGAACCGGTATAACAGTATTAACAAATTGTGAACAAAATGTCAAGTTCAAACGGGTACATTTATTCGTTACACCGTGTACCACTATCAGACACGTTGATTTTGTTTTTACCTCACAACGTCTAACGTTCCTGTGATGTTTAGATCAATTCAGAGGTCTGTGTATCAATGTAGTCTTATCTGTCACTTTAAAATTGATTTTCAATTTGTATCAGGTATTTGTTATACCCCTACAGATCAAAGTTCCATATGACTATAACAATGAACCATTCATTTCTGTGGTAAGGGTTTTGCAAATTACTGCATTTGACAGATACCTGGCAATATTCATAACACTGTGCATAGATTAATGTGTTAAAATCTGAGACATAAAAAAAATGCTGAAGCAAAGATGCTGCTCAAGTTATGAAAAGCTTCTAAATATCCCATAATTTATGGTAAAGAGTGCGAAGGTTTGAAGATGAAACAATATAAATATTTCATGTGACTACTATTCTCCTTTAAAACTGAATTACTTTGAGTGAACTGTCTCGTGGTTTTGCAAGAACATCATGTTGATCAATTCATAAATCATTGATTATTACCCCTTATGTGTTGTCTTTGTGGAATTGTGCATTGGGCTGTAAACACACAAAATATTCAGGTTTTATTCATCTGAAAAGGTTTGTTGATAACCTAATATAAAATAGACAAAGGTTTGTGTTACATTTTATTTATTTTCAGTTAACATTTGGAAGTTTCAAACTTGTTCTTTTACTGACCTAACAATGAGGAAGGCATTTATATATAAACTCCACGGTACTTATGCATGTAACTGAGGAAGGTTTGGCCAGAAAGTGCCATATTTTTTTTTTCTGGATAGGGAACCACAAACAATCTGCACAGTTTTGAAGAACAACTTTCTAAGAATAATTCAGTATTTACACTCCATACGATGAGTGGAACAAATTTCAAAGGGGTTGTTGTTGAACGTTAAAATGTGCACAGAGACGTCTGGTGGACATTTTTCTGGAGGATGATGATTCATAGAGATAAATATCACACCCAGTGACACACAATTCTGAACTTTGTAGGAGCCACATAATGTTGTCACATAAAAAGGGTTATTTATTCATTTATTTATTTATTTCCATTCTCCAAAATCTACACCCTGACATGAACAGATGGGTCATCATTGTTCAAATGCTGCTTTATTCCATTTTATATTAACACACAGTCTGGCCCATAAGTATTTTGGACAGTTACAGTTTTTGTGATTTTGCCTCTATACACCACAATGTAGTTGAAATAAAACAATTCGGTTGTGCTTGTAGTGTTGACTTTGAGCATGAATTCAAGGGTGTTTAACAAAAAAAATGTACATTTACCATTTAAGGCACAGTCACACCTCGCCGATTGGGCCAACGTATATAAACGTATTTAATTCATTGGTGATTGCTAGCCTCCGGTAGCCTTTGCTGGCCTTCGCCAGTGTTTCCTGATGAACGGCAACCGCATCCAAAATTTTGAAAATATTTCGGCGATTTCAAGCATACCTGTGGCTTTGTTGGAGACCGGTAGAGAAAGTTAATCTTCGTTACGACCAAGGTAGCCTTTGTTAGCGTTAGCCAGCGCTAACGCTAACAAAGTAACTGTAACTGTCCAAAATACTTATGGATCAGACTGTGTATTAATATAAAATGGAATAAAGCATTTGAACAATGATGACCCATCTGTTCATATCAGGATGTAGATTTTGGAGAATGGAAATAAATAAATAAATGAATAAATAACCCTTTTTCTAACTGACAACATTAGGTGGCACCTACAAAGTTCAGAATTGTGTGTCACTGGGTGTGATATTTATCTCTATGAATCATCCTCCTCCAGAAAATCTCCACCAGACTTCTCTGTGCACGTTTTAACGTTCAACAACAACCCCTTTGAAATTTGTTCCACTCATCGTGCAATTCTGCATCGGTGCAATTCTTGCAGGAGGCACCATTTATTTTCAGTGCATTAATATTAAGAAAGAAATTCCTCATGGAGAGAATATAGCATAACACATTCCTATTAGAGAAGTACTATTTCATTCAGAATGGAATCATTTAATTATTATATTATACTATTATTGATCTACTGATTTTGATATTTCTAACTTATTTTCTGCTGGACTATGAAAATGGCGTCATGCATTTTAAGACTGTATAAATGAGATCATTAATGCAGTGGCCATACAAAGATTGTAATCGTTTCAATGCATTTTCATGCACAGCCAATAATGGATACCACATTCTGAACCTGTATTAAACACAAAGTCTACAATGTTCAGATTGGGTCCAGCTTTACTCGTGTTGTTGAGGCCTATATCAGTTAATCTACCGAGTCAATGTGTCTTGTAAAATTAGGCAGAGTTGTTACTTTTTAAAGCATGTGAATATTTGGGCCCTGAAACCAGCGTCGCAAAGGGCATTGCTAATGAAATAACATTAGACAAAAGTCTGCTATACTGAGTTACGCAGGAGTGGACCAGGCGTTCCAGTGTCCCTGTTCAGTCACACAGTGCACACACGCCACCTACTGGCATGGCAGTCTTCTTACATGTAAATTGAAATTTCATACAACAATGAAAGAGTTAAAACATTCTCAAAAAACAAAAAAAAATTGTGGATTGTCTATTGATGAACCAACCTTCACTATGGCTTCTTTCTATTCCATTACAAATGTAACATCAGTCATCTGCAACTTCACACTGGAACGAGGACAAGGTCCACTGCCAGGCTCGCTGATTTGATGAATGCTTATTGTCACATTGCCACTGTCAAAGCTGCAGTGGCTTTTAACAAGGTCTCAAGTGTGAATACAATCATGAAATCCCCCATAAATATTCATGCAACATTCAACATACTTCGAAAAGGAAAGCTTCAGCTGTGTTCATTTTTCTTCCACTGCAAGGACATGCACACATGCATACGCACTAACTGTTCTGCACATATGCTTCCTCAGACACACCCACGTAAATCTCTCCATAAATAGGCGTGTTTGGAAAGGCGCATAGGAAATGCTAACACCATTAGCATAGCGTTGTCATCAGCAGAAATGAGATGGCCATGTGCATTTCTATGTGCCGAGAGGAATATCAACAGTCTCCAGTCATAATGTGCTCGGGCCACAGATAAATGAGTCTTAGTCATTAAAATGCAGATGGCCGCTTTGGTAAATGCTTTGTGCCAGGTTAGCATATGATTTGTTGATGATTTTGCTTTGCTAACACACACACACACTTGTGCTTGGTCAACATACCCATTCCTCAGCGGTTACATGTCAGCCCTGAACTTTTCAGTATTTTTTGATTCATAAAATAAAACATAAATGATGCATACACAAGTATTAGCAGAGTGTATGTAATGTTACTATAGATAATTAATAAAGGACTGGATTGAGTGTCTTGACTTGGAGTTAATCCTATCATACTGTATTTCAAGAACATGTGGGCAGTTGAGCTTGTTCAGGTCAGCTAAGTGTGTGGTACTACCCTAATCTGATGTATTTACAAGGTCAGCATAGTGACAGCGGGGTTCACATCCAGCAGTGCAACAGAGCTTAGAGAAGGGATAAAAATATGAGCTGCTATGTACATACTTCAAATATTCAATCATGAGGATGGTCTGTAAATATATAGGATATTTGCACTGTCATAGGGCGAGGGTCACCCATTTGCTTCTGCTGTATTGGTGATCAAGCGTTTTGTGATCTGATGTCTCCTTCTATGGCTTTCCAAGGGATCCTGAGATGAAAAAAAATTTATTTCAGCTGTGAAGCGTGAAAACGACCCAATCTAATCTTTGTAGAATTTATAATTAATAATTTGTAATGGGTAAGATTTTAAGGAGGGCTGGGAAACGAATGTGTTAATGGTCCTGTTAATACATTAAATTTTGTGTTAATAGTCATAGCATTAACAGGTCAAGTCATGTCTGGAAGAATATGCTGCATCCACCACACTATACAGCCACCTTGGTTCCTGGATGGCAATCACCCTGGCAACAACCGATACATCGCTACCTCCTGAGAGTATCCGGGTGATACGTGTGCATCCTCTTGACCTTTTTGAATTGCTGGGATCCTCAACACTGAGGCAACGTCATGCTGGATCATGCTCAAAGAAATGTGTCACATGGCCAAAATGGCTTTACTAATGTTCCTTCACAATGCAAGTGGTATGCTGTAACAGAGTTCCCAAAAGTAACTGTTTCTCTGGCCCAAAATCATTCTAGTGGTATCCAAGGATTCCCCCAAAGAGACCTACTGTTGAACCAAAGACATCCATTCACTGGTTAGCTTTCAATTCTTATAACCATACAGTGAAGCCCCATTGTCGCTTTCACATATGTGCATCCCAGAAACTAATGGTCTGTAACAAACTGACGTCAAGATCATGGTTGCCCATGAATGTGATTTGGTGCATGCTTTGATGACATAACATGCTGGTCTTGTATCATGTGACATCTGCCAAAACAACCGTAGCACACCCATAGTATAACAACCTTGATGCTTCCGAAAAACCTCCCAGTGATGTTTCAACATGTACAACAATGTTACAGGCTCCACCGAAAGGCAAGGGATTACCAAAGGAAATGTTTGAGTTCATCACAGACTCACCCTGACTCTCTAAGGTTTTCCAAGGTACGGAAAAGGTTTTGAACTCATAAAAGTAAGAAGGATGATGAAGACAGGAAGCACCAGGACCCTCGACACTTGGGCCTTCATTCTCCTGCAAAGATATTGGCATCACCAAACACCTCTGCCCGGGGATGTCATGACTCCATAAGCTTTTCCCAAGTATCTCTTGATCTCATTGATGCTATACAGAAAAATAGCACGCTTCTAACCAAGGCTGAAGAGGCTGATTTATGAGAAAGCAACACATAGCAGACATAAAGGGCAGTGGAATGGGACTCACAAAGCGGTAGTATGGAGCTCAGTCAAAGTGAAATAAAAAAATACCTTCACAGAGTGGTTCATGTCCTCAAGATTCATCTTAATGGGAGGAATACAACTAGCCAATGAACATGTAAGCCATCAAATACCAAGCTTCTGTAATAGCATGGCTAAAGGGGGAGATAGACACCACAGATAACAAGACAGCCTTATTTGTCCAGCTAATGCCTTGCTTAAAGATCCGCCGAGTACCTTTTTAAACGACACAGCAAAAGGTAGGAGCTAGAGGCAGCTGGAAGATGAGTGACAGCTGGATGAGGATGTGAAAGGTTAATTGAACAGAGGAGAAGCATAATGAGTGACTGCGCCTGAGAGTGAAATAGAGGGGAAAGAGTGAGAGACATAGCAAAAGAATGGCACGGAGAAGGAAAGAGAGAGAGGTTATGCTTGTGCAGAGCAAGAAATCAGCATGACAGAGACAGATGAAGTGACAGAGGAAAAGAAGAGGGTGAAAGAAGCTGGAAAATGAGAATCAGAGTATGAGAAGATGATTAAGTAAGGAGAAGATCAAAAGAGCAAAGAAAGGAGTGACAGGATGAAAAAAGAGGGTAAATTAGAAGAAGTGGGAGGCAAATGTGGGAGAAAAGTGAGAGCCAACG
This sequence comes from Chatrabus melanurus, assembly GCA_900302635.1. Classification (NCBI taxonomy): domain Eukaryota; kingdom Metazoa; phylum Chordata; class Actinopteri; order Batrachoidiformes; family Batrachoididae; genus Chatrabus; species Chatrabus melanurus. The sequence continues at coordinate 11,226 of OMMV01193141.1, forward strand.
ACACAAACATGCAGTTTGGGTGAATATCTGTCAGTTTTTTACATAAAGGAAAGGAGCAGAACTAATAATCATGACAACATGAATTAAATTCAATTCAATATATTCATTCATTCATTTTCTATATCGGCTTATTCCAATAAAGGGTCACGGGGGGCTGGAGCCTAGTTTTTTGATGACAGGAAGAAATCTCAAGCAGACCAGACTGAGTGGGGTGACCACCTGCTATAGCCATCCTAACCAGACAAGCCAGAAGCCACAACCCATATTTGACAGAACATTCATTCATTCATTTTCTGAACCCGCTTATTCCAATTAAGGGTCATGGGGGGCTGGAGCCTATCCCATGGGTCATTGGGCGAGAGGCAGCGTACACCCTGGACAGGCTGCCAGTCCATCACAGGGCCACATATAGACAGACAAACACACTCGCACTCACACCTACCGTCAATTTAGAGTCACCAATTCACCAAACCTGCATGTCTTTGGAACTGGGAGGAAGTCGGAGCAACCGGAGGGAACCCACGCAAACACAGGTAGAACATGCAAACTCCACAAAGAAAGGACCAGCTCGGAAGCGAACCTGGGACCTTCTCACTGTGAGGCAACAGTACAAACCACTAAGCCACCGTGCTGCCCTCAATATATTTATACAGCACCAAATCATAACATAAGTTGCTTCAGTCGGACAATGCTGATGCTTGTCGTGGTCCCAGAAAAATTTTCAATCGTCAATGTTTATGCTAAAACGCCGGCAAGAGTTGAGCTCCGCTACTACAACGTCACCTCCGCTAGTACACCATTGCTGCTCCGTTTACCTCCGTCGGCTTCCGCTGGCCAACATTGGAGGTCATTCCATTCCTGGAGCCCGGAGAGGGTGGATGGCCCAGAGAGGCTGCGACAGGAGTGCGAGCTTGAGGTCCTTGAGGTGGCAGATGATGAGGTCGCAAAGTTGCGTTGAGTTTGTGTGGGCTGCGTTGAGTGGCGTCTCGGGCGTTGGGTTGGTGATCAGCTCCGCCGGGCTGCGCTGCTACTCTGGGGAGTGCACTGCCGGTGCGCCCGCCCTCCAATGGCAAAGGTTGAACTGCGTCATGGTGGGTCGTGGACCATCGCCGTGCGTCAGGCTCCACTGATGTGGCGTTGACCTGCGTTGAAGACAGGAAATTTGGACCCCTGGAGCGAGCCTTCTCCGGCATTTCACAGAGATTTTTGAGAATCTGCTACGTCGACCAGCGTCAGCCACGTCACGTCACAGTGTGAATGGGCCCTTATTGGTCCTCACGAGTATCTATCAGAATCCAAGATTTCAAAACTGAATATGGAGTAGTTTTGATGAAGTTACTGAAGGCAAGGCAAGGGAAGGCAAGGCAATTTTATTTATATTGCGCCATTCATACACAAGGCAATTCAATGTGCTTTACAAGAGAAATACATTAAAATAAAACATTAAAGGAGA
>OMMV01193143.1:0-11290 GCA_900302635.1 Chatrabus melanurus
GGAGAAAATCGAGAAGTACCAGGGGCTGAAGGAACAACTGGAGCAGATGTAGAATGTAAAGTCCAAAGTGGTCCCGGTGGTAATAGGAGCATTAGGAGCTGTAACTCCCAAATTGGAAGAGTGGCTCCAGCAGATTCCAGGCACAACATCAGAAGTCTCTGTCCAGAAGAACGCAGTCCTAGGAACAGCTAAGATACTGCGCAGAACCCTCAAACTCCCAGGCCTCTGGTAGAGGACCCGAGCTTGAGGAACACAGACAATTTATCAATGTGGTTCTCAGTTGTGATGATGTCAGTGTAACGCAGAAGGGAACTGTCAAGGCCCTCTGAGGTGGCCAAAGACATTCTAAAAAATATTTAAAAAGTCATCATTACTTTATCAAACAAATTGTTTCTGAGGAAATAAACCCGTCAAACATGCCTATTCACTGAAGGGTTAAATGAAAGATGATGATTTGTCTTCCGTTCAGAAATTTTCCACCTCTGCAGTTGCTGGGAAGAGAACTATGCGTCAGCCCTGTGACGTGTAGTTCAGCAATAAAATTACAGAGGGCCGAGCAATAGTAATAGTAACACTAATTTCAAATGACACTAAATTTGGCCAGTTATATCTTCCCTTTAAATGTGAGGAGTTTATCACTAACTTTATGACAAGTTCTGTCCTTTGTGGGGGACACGAATCTGAAGTTAGCAGGCATGTTTTCTCAATAAAAATAATTGAATAAGCCCCCCCCCCTCGTAAGGTCAGGACAACAATACCAGTAAAACAGCTAGCTAGCCTGTTGTTCACCATGATAGCAATCACAAGTAATGTTACGACTAGTAAGGAGGATATTGTTGCAAAATTCCTATCCGTGCCATTTTCAAGTTTAACTTTTAATGAAATCTTGGAGTTAGTCATCAATGGAACAACTACACCAGAGTTTAGTTTGGATGGATGTAGAAAACCAAGGCTTTTGAGAGTCCTTTCAACTCTAGTAATTACATGCGTTGACCCTGCTATCAACCCCTTCTAGTCCAGTCAAAATGGACAAAAGGTCAGAAAAATTAATATCTTAATATTAATGCCTTAATACATGCCTTAATACTGATAAAAAAAAACTCCCATAATCCAAAAGCTGTGAAAACCATGAACATCGGTCAAAGGTTTGGATTAATGGCATAAGGGTTTTTGTTGTAGTAATTGTCTAATTTGTTTAAAACACAATTCAGAGTGTACTTTTTAAATTTTTGCTTGTTATTTGTATACTTAATTTATCCATCCATTCTCAATACCCGCTTAATCCAATCAAGTGTCACAGGGTGCTGGAGCCTATCCCAGCAGTCATTGGGCGAGAGGCGGGGTACACCCTGGACAGGTCGCCAGTCCATCGCAGGGCCACTACGAAATTTATGAACTGCGTTAAAAATCTCATTTTCCATTCTCTGTGGGTGAATGTGTTTATGATTAAATTACTACTAGAGCACAAAATGGTTTACAAGAGCACAAGGTTCTTCATCGTTCCAGGGGAGCATACACTCAAACCCCACTAGATTGGCGGTGATATTGCCACCGCAACGTGGGTGTGCCACATTTTTGACTCAATCAGTTTAACTTTGACTCACTTTTACAGTTCATCCCTGAGTCAAGTGACTAGAAAACGCTGTAGTGAACCCTGCTTTCTGAATGTTTGTATATGTGTATTTACGTGTCTGTACCTGCTGTGGTCATCCTTCTGACTGTGGTTGCGCTGGCGATGAGATCGGCTAAGTTTGTGGGACTGAGAAGAAGATGGAGGATCATCACTGTAGTGTCGTGCAGGAAGGGGCTCGTCATGGCATTGGCGGCGCCCTGAATCAGGTTCATTGCGGCAATGCGGCAACAAAGGAGGATTGTCATGGTAACGCTGTGACTCTTGACTGCAGTTGTCACGGTACTGCTGGGGTTCAGCATCGGGGTCATGGTCAGGGATGGCAGGCAGAGCTTTCTTCTGGATGTTGCGGTATGTTTGCCGAAAGCCATTTTCTCCCTCGTGGAGAGAGCTCAGCTCTGATTGGCTACAGGCTAAATAGATCAGAATGAATGAAAAATTAAATGTAAAGTGATTTTTTTTTTTATCTTTTGCGTGAGATGTATGTTAAAAACATGCAAACATGCTGTGATATGCATGTCTGAACTAGAGCAAATTCAATAAGTTAAACGCTTCAGTACAGAGTGGCATGCAAAGAACTAAGTATAGCATCTCAATTTAAGCCCTACGTAAAAGTACAACATGCAGTGAGTCATGATTGGATTAACATGCGAGGGCAGATCTAGACTGCATGCTGGGAGAGTCGAGCCACATGCTGGATTTTAATGCTTACACTGCTGGCTGATGGACCTGGAAGGGTTGAAGTGGGCCAGTTGTTTCTCTACGTACTGTATCACCCTGAGAGAGTCGTGATCCTGAGTGGACGGCACACGGAAGGGAATCCCTACAGCTTGCATTGGGACTGGAGACACACTTAACCCATCAGCATGGAGAACTTGTGGTTGTGTGCTATGCCTATTTCTTATGGTTAAAAGACAATCTTGGTCGTGTTTTTCTGATTTCCAACCTTCCAGGCATTCAGTGGTTCAGTTACTTTTACTGTACTATAAAATCTACTTTTACTTTACTTGCAACTTGCATCAGCCGCATTTTTCACATAGCTTATTGTTCATGGAGTCACTGAGACGCCATGATTCATCTGCCATTGCATTTATGTGTTCTGGTATGGTATTACAAACATCACATTTATTTGTTTCTTACATTAACTTTCAGAGAGATCAGGACAGATTTGGGAGCATGCACTGGTGTTGCACATTGCCATATTAACCATTTCATGGAACTTTCACAGAAAAGTTGAAGCAGTGTCTATAAGTGTCTGAACACACTGCAAAAGTGCAGAGAGAAAAGAGAAAATTGATGCAGGACTACAAGTGTGTGAGCGATCACAACAAAAGTATCTCCGACCACAAAACCAATGGAATACTGCACGACAGACCTTCATGCACTGGCGACGTGGGGACAAAAGACTCTGCTTTTTTGTTAGATGAAGGACACTGCATTGGAACGGATGTTGCAATTAAGACATCTGCAGTCAGTTAAACATTTAATGAAATACAAATGTTTAAGAGTTTGCATTGTTGCCGCTCCCATTGCACCAGCCATACTCAGATCTAGCAGGACCGGGAATTGAACCCCGGTCCTCGGTGGGCAACTGCACCAAACTAAAGCTTAGACCGTGGCACACAATTAACAGGGGGGTGGTGTAATGCCGCTAACCATAACGCCACTAACCTATAGAGATTAAATGACAAATTTACCAATATGATCGCATTTCTTCAGCAGAAAATTCAGCCTCTCTTGTTGCCATTAGGTAAGCCTTTACATGTCTAATGTCAATGGCAGATATTCCCCTGATGTATTTAGTCCACCCGCATAGCTTTTCCACACTGGCTGGAGCTAAACTGGCTATTTCTGCTAGCTCTTCGACACTGGCTGTAAACAACGGAATTTTCAGGCTCAGCAGAGTTAATCCCTCTCGGTGTGAATTGTGGAATGTCCCCTCCACAGGTAAAAATGGCACAATCCTGGTTAAGAAGCTCTTTCAACACCTTAAATACCACGCGAAGAAGCAAGCTCTAAGCTTTTTCACTCAAACCACCGGCCCGGAACTACTGAACACGCAGGGCATTATGGGATAGCACGAAAACACCAATAGGTTGAGTTCCTGCGGTGGAAACGGGCCAACAGCTGATGTTCCCTCATGATCCACATAACAGGCCTCATCTGTGTCTCCCTGAGTACCCACTCATTTGACACAGTCATTCAGCAGTACCCAAAGATTCTCCAGAGGGACGTAGTACCAAAAACAACGCGTTGTTATCTTAGCTCACTGGTTATAATCCAGGTATCACAACCACATAATAGCACCAAATACTCTTCCCAGACATAAAGTATTTCAACTTCATAGATTAAGCCCTCAAACACATGGATGTCACTGCCGAGGTGAGTGACTTATTGAATGAGTTCAGGACTCTTGGTGCTTGCAGACACACTGATGCTGACTGAATCTTGGAAGGTTTTGAAGGCCTAGGTATTGTTCTTGTTGAAGATATTTGGAGCCTCAAACTCTCCAATTCATCACTGAGCTTCTTGAGTACTATAACCAGGAGATCCATTAATTCTACAAAGTTCACATCATCGTCTGCAAAGTCAAGGTCAATAAACCTTTCCTCACCGAAAAAGGCACCCAAGTAACTGGACTCCACTTTGTTACTCAACACCCAGTCCATGCAAGCATTGAACAGATCAGGGACCAGAACACATCCATGACATGCCACACAATACATTGGGAAGAAATCAGAGACATTCTCTCCACTCCACACAGCACTCACAGTACTGGTGTGTAGGTTGGCCATGATATCTAGCAAGGAATTCCACAAAGTCTCAGGATGTATCACAGAGCGACCATATCAACTGTGTTAAATACTTTGCAAAAATTAACTTGGGCCACATAATTCCTGTCAATATTCATGCCTGTATTCACTGAATACCCAAAGAGAGAGGACAATGTAATAAACATAAAAAAAAGTATTCAGAGAAGAGGGGCACAGTATAAAACAGTTTAAACATTAAACTGAATTAGGACTGAATCACAACAATTTTAATTGTATCAAATTAACTTTGTAGATCAGTGTAACATGAAGTGAGCACTAATTCAATCTACTAGTACTAATTAGAACACAGACAGGTAAAATTAAACTCACCCTTGGATATAAACACCTCCAAATAAAACTCAGTCAGCACTTTCTCCTGTTCTTGTTTTTCCCCCAAATATTTGAATCCAATAAATAATCCAAAAATAAATACGAATAAAGTAAGTTATTTTATTCTAACTTTGATGGGACAAAATTAAACCACTGGCTGCTTGGAAAGTTGGAAATCATGTTAAAACTAATACTATGATGGCAAAGAGGTAAAAGTGATCGGCTCAACACAGAGGTTCCCAACCCCATGACTGGAGAATACGACCAGCCTTGTGCCGGTCAGTACAGGCAGCATAGCTGGAGCTAATGTATACTTAAAAAAATTAATAAATAAAAACAATTTAATTTGCAATGTATACTCAGTCACTGGCAATTTCATTACATACACTGCCATTACTGGGTTGGACCCTCTTTTGCCTTCAGAAGTACCTTAATTGCCTCAATCATTAATTCTTCTGCATTTCTATCATATTTTTTAAATCTAGCAGATGTTCAACACACTTTACAATGATGCCTCACATCTACTTCCAAGGTCAGTACCCATTTTTACAGCTGGTGGATTGAGACAATGCAAATTAAGTGTCTCGTCCAAGGACACAGACAGGTAGCATTAGCAGGATTTGAACCGAGGTCTACATATTAATAGGCTAGCTCCTTATCCACTGAGCTACTGGCTCTATTCTTCATGGTTAGATTCAACAATGTGCTGGAAACATTCCTCAGATAGATTTGTCCATATTGATATGATAGCATCACGCAGGTTCCAATCCATTACACCAACAGCAGCATGAGTTGTTGTTTCAAGGCAGGATCGATCGATGCTTTCATGATATTTATGCCAAACATGAATATGTTGGTATGTGTGTGCTGTAAAGTACTTGTTTTATGCTTGAATTATGCTCAACATTAAAATTACATATGGTAGGTTGATCAGATGTTCAATGCCCCCACAGGTTGAATGGAAATGTTTCGCCCGCTGCGCAGTCCACGTGCTGAAATATGTTGGGAACCCCCGGTCTATAACCATAATAAAAAATGCTAGATATGGTGTCATAATGGATGTAAAAGCACACGAATCACCCCAACTAATACAGCTGAAGACTTTACCTGCTGTGAGTAGAGTGCTGTCTGAGGGAGGGATGGAAGACATCTTGTCCACCAGGGAGGGAGGAGTGATGGGAACCATGGTTGGCACACCAGAAACAAAGTATGGAGGGTAGATGGGTGTCTGAGGGGTGGAGGTGCCTGTCTTTATACCCTTACCTGCCTCATACACTAGACAAAGCAACACAATTCCATTCAGACTTTACAGATAAACAATCCACAGTTATTTTTTTAGATGGTGTAAGAATTGCATAGCAACAAGAAGACACTTTGTAAACAACAAAGTAAAGAAGTTTTTAAAAAATTTCTGTCAGTGTATGTTTACACGTACAGTGTCTGGGGCAGCAGCATGTGTCGGGGCAGCACCAGCAGCTGACGTAGCAGCAGCATGAATGAGGGCAACACTGGCACCAACACACTCCAACCAAGAGCAGGAATAACACACTGCCCAGGGTCACCGCTGTGACGAACACCCACTCTGGAAGTACACATAACACACAAGTCTATGAAGACAAAAAATTATGATACAGGGTTTTATAAATGGTTTAATTTAGGTTATGACTGACTGACACAGGTGACAATAACACAAGCGTTATGCCTTTGAAATTTTAGAGTGGATTTCATTTTATAAATAACACTGACATACACATTTGTGTTGACACTCATCACAAGCTGTCTTGATACTGCTGTATTTTTAGATTATGGAAGTAAACACTGTCCAAAATGGCAGCAGCCAATAGCTGGCTGAGACACATTTTATTAAATGAAATGAAGTATAAACAGTTCCAAAAACCAAACAGAATAGTTTGCAGTCAGTTGTATTGCAAGATTCCATATTATTAATTCGAATGTAGCTTGGTGAAAAAACAGTCTTGTTGAGTTTGTTTGTGAGAAAATAAAGTATCTAATTAGTAAGTGTTCCTCAGGTAGCAATAAATTGCTACTCATGAGTTCATACACACACAACAAAAAAAATTGTAATGTTAGATGTGCAGCAGATTAACAGGAGCAGCATCCATCACAGCTCCCTGAGACGAAACAGGGGAGCACCTCATTTCTGCAGCACCTCCTCCTCCATCTTTGTCCACCTGATCACCTCCACACCCCATCAGGTGCACAAAGCCCCTGCCCCATCCTGGTGCTCCTCACCAGGCCATACTGCGCCTGACTACACCTGATTTTAAGACCAACATGCCCATAGGCGCACAGCTGAGTGCAAATACATTTGCTATTTTAATAAACGTAGGCACTAGGCATGAGAAAGTAGCAATAACACCTGTGTTGTGCACTGCTTTGTGCAAGGTGTGGGGGTGGGTGGTACACCGGTGTCATAGTCATCCCTGGCGGAATAGCTTTCCACAACATAGATTCTGAAATATTATCAATACCATAAGAAATCAGTTTTTTTCCCTGTAATAGTACAGCAAAACCCTGCCAGGCCAGAAATATTTTTTCAAGGATGCCTATGAAAAATAATGGCAAGTATCCATTAATTCGGAAATCAATAATCATTTTGCCGCATCCTCAGATCAGATCAGCACAACAGTACTGAGGTAGTGATGATCAGTGCTGTTTTTTTTCCCCTGTTCTGCTGAGCTCCACACGTGAGTCAAACACCTGTTAAATACTTTTCTTATCGATGTAACTGGCTATAAAGTCATTTTCACATGAAGAAGAAGGGCCTTTATTGTCATTGTACATACAACAAAATTTGTCCTCTGCGTTTAACCCATCCTAACGACAGTTAGGCACAATCCAACCACTAGGAGCTGTGGGCAGCCACAGTCCGGTGCCTGGGAACCAACTCCAGATGTAGAGATGCTGTAGATTTTATCTTTGAAGGAGCACATTTGAAAAGAAAATAATCCAGTTTAAATTCTTGCTCAAATAAGATAATTATAAAAGGGGCCATATTGCGCAAAATAGTTTTTATCTGCCTTTTACATTTTCATGTGTGAGATTTAATGTTAAACATCTCCAATGTCCCACAATTCTGTCAGACTAGTCTGTTTTCACAGACATTCTCCAGCTATAAACATCATTTAGGCCTGATTTAGCTTCTTTGATACCTCTGTGACATATGTAACAGCAATACACCCCAAATGCTTTAATTTTACTACAGATTATTAAAAGACCCCTCCCCCCCCCACACACACACACATACTCAATGTTGAGAATGCATAATACTCTCCCATGTCTCCCAATTGACAATGATACATTCCATGTACTTAATATATTAAAAATGTTTTTATTTACATGAAGGGACAGGACATGCTGCTCCTCCCAAAACTTGGAAAAAAAGTAACGCTGTGATATCATACTGTCACCGTCCAAAAGTGAACAATACCATGGCATTAATTTTTCAGTCATATCACCCACCCCTATGTTCACATTATCGCTATAAAATATGGGCATCTTCACTGTTACTGTGCATGTAGTGCACTGCACAATCTTGTGTTGTATCTGGGTACGGAACCTGCCCTGCATAGTCGTGCTGCATTGGCAGTTCAAATTTGTTGAAGTTTGACTGTGTACCATACTGGCATTTGATCATGAAAGATCATGAAAAGAACAATCTTGCTGAGACACAAGAGGATGAAAAGTTTTATTTAATACGTTCACCCTAAAAAAAAAGAAGAAAAAAAAATCATACTAACACCGACATACTAATTTCAAACTAAATGCTGACGCAATTCTTTGAGCATATCTGAAAACATTGTAACATCCTTCATCGTGGTGGACCCTATCAAGGAGCAGTGGAAACGAAGTAAGAACAATACAAACCCTTTTAGCATTGAAGTACTGGTGTGTTAAAGTGAGAAATAAAAGCTTGATTATATTCCTGTAGGGATAAAAGGAAGGGAAGCAGAAGGCAGATAAGGAAAATTAACAATGCAGAGCCAAGGACAACATGTGTCTCCAACACACAAACATGAACACATTCTCCAACTATTCTTGTGAAGACTCACTTTGATACAACACATTCTGTAGTCGCTAGCCATAACCTCAGCCATCATGATGACAACCTTAACCCTAATATTGCATTCACATCTTGACAGTAGAGAAACAATCATACTGGTTATTATAGCAGAATTACTGTTATCTGCATGGGCAGATGGTACATGATGACAGGAGATGTTCCTGGCACTGATAAGAGCATAGGGCTTGTACAGCAAAAATGTAGATGAGTGGGTGGGTTAGTCCATCCCAACCAGCTTGTGTAGGCAATAACTCAAAAACAATAAACGATATCATTTTGCACGTCTCTGTCTTAAAAGGGCATATAACAACGATACAGTGAATCAAATCTGGTGGACTTTGATGCACCAGATCAGTCAAAAAAGCAACTTTGTTTAGTATATGTAATATCACTGAGACTGGATGTCTGGATGCGGTGACCACCTTCATGTAAGCTAACAACTTAATCTACCAACCATGGGGAGAAACATGATGCCCACTGCGTCACCAAATACAGGACGAAACATACAACAGAATGGGAAAGCAAAACTGGAACTAAAGGGTGGCTCGGAAGATGTGTGACTGGAAATGACGCCAAATCTTTTCATCTATACTGCAACTCGAACCACTGTTCCGAACCCTTTTGTCACACTTCTGTCCCTCACTTCCTGTTTTATTTTGTAGCTCCCTGTCCCTTGTGCAATTCTGTGGCTTTTTTCCTGTGTTTCTCCTCAGCTGTTTGTCATTTTACTAATTATCCTTCCTTGTCTATTTAACCTCTTCCTACTCTTGTGTCAGTTGCCAGATTGTCTCCTGCATTATGCTGAGCTTTCCCGCGTCCCTTGTGTTCTCTGATTACCCGGTTTTCGACCCCTGCTTCGTCTTCACAGTTTTGAGAATTTGCCTGCCCCTTTGGACTCTGGTGCCTGGTTTGACGGATTTCCTGGTTTTGACCCTCTGCCCATCAAACCGTCTTACGCTTGTGCCTCATCGCTCTCTGTACTGTTTGCCTCCGATTACACGGAGCAAAGTTAACCTTGTTTGTGAACAGAGCCTAATTAAAGAACGTTTGTCTGACTCACCGGTGTTGATCTCTGCTGAGGAGTCCCAGGTTGTACTAGGATTGTTACACCTTTGTAACTCCCGTGTTTCCAACCATTGTTCTGGAGTCCGCGTGAAAAAGAACACATCACATGCTGTGCTGCTACCTGCTAAATACTGGCACCTGTTGGATGGTTTGGGAATGTGCATCCATATCAAATTATGAATTCCATATTTAAACGCTACAATCAGTACAGGGTTTGACAGCACTGTTAAATAGAAGAAGTCCTGTACAGGCCCTGAGGCCTTTGGTGCCGGTGCTCATTCCAGGACATTGTAGCATTAACTGGATGAGAGTCGAGTACTCCCCCTGGACGGGACACTAGTCAATCGTAGGTTACTCCCCTAGCCAAGGCTGGTATCCATTTACAGCTGGGTGGACTGCGACAATGCAAATGAAGTGTCTTGTCCAAGGACATAGTCAGGTAGCGTAACCGGGAATTGAACCAAGGTCTACATATTAACAGCCCAACATCTATGCCACTAAGCTACCTGCTCTGCAAATGTACAACAACACCACGTAATCAGCAGATGCAATGACATTTTGCACATTATGTTAAAGCAGAAAGCTCTGACCCTGATTTTTGTTGAAGGAATTGACTTTTTGTGATGTTACAGCTTAATAATGCCAGTTATTTGTGTTTATTTGATATAAAACTAGGTGTTTCTGCACAAAAATAATTATCTCACACTAGGGTTAGGCAGTTGGACAATTCCATTCATTCATGCATTCATTTTCTACCGCTTATCAGGGTCCGGGTCATGGTGGCAGCAGACGAAGCAGCTCAGCTCAAACTTCCCTATCCTCAGCCAAGGACTGTAACTCTTCCTGGGGGATCCTGAGGCATTCCCAAGCCAGCTGGGAAATATAATCCCTCCAGTGTGTCCTGGGTCTTCTCCGGAGCCTCCTACAAGTTGGACCTGCCTGGAAGACCTCCCTAGGGAGATGACAGGGGGCATCCTCACCAGATGACCGAACCACCTCAACTGGCTCCTTTCGATACGCAGAAGGAGTGGCTCTATTCAAAGTCCCTCCCGGATAGTCGAGCTACTCACCCTGTCCCTGAGTGTAAGCCCAGACACTCGACGGAGGAACCTCAGTTCCGCCGCTTGTATCCGTGACCTTGTACTTTTGGTCATTACCCAAAGCTCATGACCATAGGTGAGGGTAGGAGCGTAAAACAACTGGTAAATTGAGAGCTTCGACTTCTGGCTCAGGTCTTTCTTCATCACAACGGTCCAGTACAGCGTCCGCAGGACCACAGACGCAACCCCAATCCATCTGTCGATCTCACGCTCCATCTTACCCTCACTCGTGATCAAGACCCCGAGATACTTGAAGTCCTCCACTTGA
>OMMV01193144.1:0-11265 GCA_900302635.1 Chatrabus melanurus
TCAGTCTTGTCAGAATTCAGGAGTAAAAAGGTATGGGACATCCAGTTTTTCACTGATGCCATACGGTCTTCTAAAATCTTAATTTGAGAAAGATTATTTGTACTAATCGGCATGTAGAGCTGAGTGTCATCAGCATAGCAGTGAAAAGCGATTCCATGACTTCGCAGAATCTGTCCAAGAGGTGCTAAATATAGAGAAAATAGGAGGGGGCCTAAAACAGAACCCTGCGGAACACCATATTTTACTGGAGCGAGTCTCGAAGTAACATTATTGTACAAGACGCAATGAGAACGACTAGATAAATATGAAGCTAACCAAGAGAGAACCTGGCCCGAAATACCAAAATAACTTTCGACCCTATCCAACAATATACAATGATCAACAGTGTCTATACTCTATAAGCTCTTAATCTCAAAGGCTGAGGACAAAGAGACATGAACTTCAGCAAAAAAATTTTACACCTGAAACAATTTGATTGAGACTTCAGTGACATACTATGTTATGGAATCCATACATTTACTTTATTATAATGTTATGGCTCTTTCTACTTTCAGAGAGGTGTCGTTGGCAAGCAGCAGCTCTTTTCCATTTAAAATAGGTCAGGTGAGGTCAGGTTTGAGACAAGTCATGTGATTGGCTGAATTAGCACCCCTGCAACTTTGAACCAAATGCACACTGGGAAACACCAACCCAGTCCATGCGCTTTACTCTTTATACTTGTCCTTATAATTTAAAAATAAGGCTTGCAGAGACCGTAAGGCAAATGGATGACGAGGGTTGAATTCATGATGATACAAAGACGAGCTTAACGTTCTCTGAAAATGTTTAACCTTAGTTTTATGATTTCTACTGTTGTTTTCACATTAGATTGTGAACGTGAGAGGAAAATGAGGAGAGCTGCCTTCCACATGGAAGGCAAACAGACGGAGAACCGGAGAGTGACCAGAAAATAAGAAAAAAAGGTTGCTACTGCTACTGAAGGCAAGACAGAGCGGTGTGACATTGATTGATGTCTAAGCGCTCTTTCTGATTCGCTGATTAAACCCATCAATTTATATGCAGAAGAGGTGTCCGATGCAAACAGGACCAATCAGGCAGGACAAAATGCTTTTGTCAGGAAGTTATGGAAATAAGAGCATGCACGCTGCTATAGGTAAGGCCGAGAGAGCATGAGCAAGCGTGGATTCGACGCCGTGATGCTCCAAATTAGAAGATTACATGCTCGCCGCTCCTCTCTGTTTGGTCCTGCTCTGGCACTCAAATTGTTCTGCCATTCTCTCTTTCTTCACTTGATGGACAAAGCTGGCACGCTACGCTACACACTGCAATTGGCTGGTCCACTTGAGCAGCAGCAGCATGGGGTAAATGACGTTAAACAGTAAAATGCTGGGTCTTTGTCAGGAATCACGGGTCCATCAAAAGTTCGTCCCGGACAGACAGTGGGAGCGTTTGACCTCTGTCGTTGCGTTTGTCTCTGGGAGCGGATTTGGAATGTGGCACCGCAGTGCTGAGAGCGCCACACCACCTGAGCAGCCTGACCTGGCAGCAGCTCATTTGATTATAAGTGGAATAGAGGGGGGAAACTCATTTGTTGTAAGGGAAATGCATTTCTCTTAAGACCAGAGGAAAAAATGTATCACCTCTGAAGGCGTCAAACCGTTAATTCCAGATGGGGACTGGTTTTCCCGTTTTTTCACCAGTGTTTTGTTTTGGTGTATTTTCTTTTCCATCCTTTCTTCTTTTGTCACCCTCATCTACACAGCCTGACCATTTCAATATCTCAGCCTATCTAATAACAGTCAGTCCTCTGTGGATTCTCTGTCTCATCTCAACGGCCCCTGTGTTTGCATGGCCCCTCTCTCTCTCTCCCTCTCTCGTGCTCTCTCACTTTCTCACTGTGAAACCGTGGCTCAATCTCTCTCTCTCCCCCCTCCAGCCAATTGTGATCCGAATCAGTTTAATTAAGTAACAAATTCTGTTGGCATAGTAACAGCCCAGCTAATTTATCATGGGAAATAGCCTGTGAGACACACAGGTTGCCCAGCAACAGCCAATGGCAGCACGAGATTCCCCAATGACAAATTGCACAGGATGCAGATGCGTATGACGGCAGGCTGCTGCGTTTGAGTGGCATCGGTCAAAAAGGTGAAACGTAAAGTGAGCAAGGACATGCATTATTTTTTTTAAAATTCTTTATGAGGCATTTCTTCCATAATCCAACAGATACATAAACTTGCAAAACTTACTACACATTCTCACTTATACAAACTGTCAATCCCTCATGACTAATGGCGCTCAGCTAGCCTCCCAATTTTCTTCTTTTCATTCCAAACAAACGTCAAATGCATTGCTTCCTGAACTCTTTCAGTCATTTATTTATTTCAGAGGAAAACCTTCCAGACAACAGCAGATGTAAAAGCTTTCATGAACTGGCTATAGGTTGACTCCCTGCTGAGTTACTGCAATCAGTGTGAGAAAAGCAGCAACACTGACATTTATTCATATGAAAATGTCACTGATTATTGCTTTAAAAGTTGCTAAAAATGTGACTTTGCAGCCTCAGTGATAAACACGTCGACGTATATGTGCAGAGTGTTTAGTGATGTGCCAGCAACCTTTAAAAGCATCACTGTAACCACTTTACACGATTGATTTTTTTTAAACAATTTAATAATTTAAGATCAATGTTCAGACAATGCAATGATTCATTTACAAGACACTCTTTATGCTCCCACCTCATGTTTTTTTTTTTTGTGGGAGCATGCACTGGTGCCACCTGTTAGCATATCCACCACACTACACCAATGCCTTGGGTCCTGGATAGCAACCACCCAGGCAGACAATCAGTCCATCTCCACCTCTCAAAAATATCCATCTATCTCCAGCAGCCAAGGGACACATGGGTGTCCCCTTGGCCTTCTCCAGCTGCTAGGGTTCTCAACACTGAAGCATCTGGGTCGTGACAAACACTCCACGTGGCCAAAAAGCCATTGCTGATGTTCCCTCACAATACAAGAGATACTCCTCATCTTTGTCTCCCTAAGTAACCATTCATGTGACATAAAGTCATTCCAGTGGTACCCAAAGATCCTCTGAAGAGAACTAGTACCAAAGACATCCAGTCATCGCCTTAAGTCAGTGGTTATCGAAATTTCACAACTATACAGCAAGACAGGAAGCACCAGGACTGTAAAGACTTGCCCTGCATCCGAATACTTAATATGTACTAACCGACGTTAGTACATACTGCTGAACCACTACTATAGTATGTACTAGAAGTAAGCGAGTGAGTAGTAGTGTCGCTGCCATTTTACCTGTCCTTTGACCTGCATGTTTACAGATGACACATATGCGAATACCCATGTATCCTGCGAAAATATCAGTTTCGCAACAGTAGACTTTTTAAAATGGCTCCTGATGTATATTTGTACAATGCCACGTCCCCTTGGATACTGCTACTGTTTTCCATTATCTTCTTTGAAATTTCACAGGAAGTTCTTCTTCAGTTACCAGGCTCCAGCTGCATCATGGGACAGCGCAGTGTTGTTTGTTTGCTCACTATGGAAGTAGTAGATCATCCGGGTACCATTCAACTACAACAAATGCATACTGAGTATTTAGATACCCTACGGATTGTGACGTACTGCTTTTTGCCTAAATCTCAGTCTTGATCCAGGACAATAGCAAACCCACACACTCAAAATCCTCTGCTCCTTTTGACCAGTTTTCATGACCCCCTGATTTGCCAAAAAAACACTCTTTCAGGTATCTGATTGGCTGCACACACCTGAATGAGCTAATCAGCTTTTGGCAGAGCAGGGGTTGATGAAAAATGTGCAGGTCAGAGGTATCTGAGGACCTGCACATCTATGGCACAATCACATTCTACTGCTACACGATAGTAATGCACCAGCACTCAACCTGACCACACCTCAGTTTACCACCACAAATCAGAAAAAGTTGGGATGGTTTGGAGAATGCAAGAAAAAAACAAACAAACAAACAAAAATGCAGCAATTCCTACATTTACTTTGACTTTATTTCATTGCAGACAGTGTAAAACCAAGCTATTTCATGTTTTTTTTCTAGTCAACTTCATTTCATTTGTTAATATACATCCATTCATGCATTTAAGACCTGCAACACATTCTAAAAAAAGTTGGGCCGCTAAAGCATTTACCACTTTGTAATGCTACCATTCCTTCTCACAACATTTAAAAGACCTTTTGGCATTGAGGATACCAAGCGATGAAGTGTTTCAGGTGTTATTTTGTCTTAAGGTTTTGTTTTTTTTTGTTGTTTCAAAATTTTCCACACATTCTCTATTGGGGACACATCAAGACTACAGGCAGGCCAGTCTAGCATCTGTCCCTACTTCTTCCACAGCCATGTCTTTGTAATGTGTGCAGAATGTGGTTTTGCATCTTGTTGAAAAATGCAGGGACGTCCCTTGAAAAGATGTTGTCTTGAAGGCAGAAAATGTGACTCAAAAATCTCAATGTACTTTTCTGCATTAATGCTGCCATCACAGAAGCATAAATTACCTTTGCCAAGGGCCCTGACACAATCCCATATCATGGCAGACCCTGGCTGTTGGACTTTTGTTTTTGTTTTAGTTCAATTTTGTTATAGTTTAATGAGTGATGGTGATTGCTGATGCACATCTCTGTGTGTTCAAGCAGAGAATGTGCATGTCCAAAACCCACCAATGTAAAGCATACCTGAATATTCCATCGTATAAATAGCACAAAATGGCTGCTTGACTCTCAACCAGGTTTTTGGTCTATGGTGCAATCACTTTCTGCTACCTCACAATATATACATATAACATCGCACCACCACTGTGCATAACTGCGCACATGTATAAGTGATCGTAAATTGTCTAATTAAACAATGTGGGCTCTGGGTATGAAAATGATAACAGCATCAGTTGGAAACTAGCAATGACATTGCTTTGCACTGGGTGTGATATAGGTCCAAAGAAGTTTCATACAGATATGGATAATGGTGTGGACACAGTGAAAATGCATTAAATTAAGATGACAAGAGAGCTTGGGAATAATCAAGTAGTTTTGAGGTCTTTATTTGATATTGCAGTGGAGGACAGCCAGGAAACAGGCAGAGACATTTAGCAATGGTCTCCCGTTTCAGGAATCAAACTGGGGATAGTGTAGACTCTAGCTTGTGGCACGAGGTTGGTGGTTCAACCCTTCATCCATAGGGTACTCCAGTGATCCTTTTTGAATTTAAAATGTGACCACTATGTCTCAGCTGTTTCACAGCCTTTGCGATCTCATCAAAATTTGATGGTTCGCACTTGACTGGGGAATCAGCCACAAGAACACTGGCACCCACTATGGAAATGGTGACCGCATGGATTGCAACAACTATAGGGGCACTACACTTCTCTGTGGTACTGAATCTTACTTACCGCTCAGTGATGGAACAGTCTGGCTTCATACCCAAGAAGTCAAACCATTGACTGCATTCCAGGTCTGCAAGTACTCATTGATTGCAAGAGTAAATATTGAGAGTGTTTCTTTGCAGCCTGTGTTGATTTTAACAAAGTGCTTGATTCAGTTGATCAGGCTGCTCTCCTGGCCATCGTGACATAGAGAACAGCCTGCTCGCTAGGTCAGGATGTCCTAGAGATGTGATCCCCAAGAAGTTGCTGGACATCATAGCCAGCCTTTACATAGATACTGTGTGTACTACATGGAGCGGGGTCAGAATCTCTGAATTTTTCCCAGTGAAAACTGCCGTTCGTTAAGAAGCTGAGTGAGGAATCAGAGTCTCTTGGTTTGAGACTGTCCTGGATCAAGTTAAAGATCCAGGCTTTCAGTGACTTCCTGGATGGTTCAGCACATAGGCGCCTCAGTGTGGCAGACTCCATTGGCTGTAGCAAAAGATCAGCCTGTAGGTCCGTGCCCAAATCTCTAGAAAAAAGGTTTCAAAGTATTTTTGGGGTCCATGATAGATTCTGACTAAATTTGGCTTAGATTCACCTCCTGAAATTTCCAGGCATTCCGGGGAGGGGGCAATCAAGGTCAAATGGGGTCAAAATTTAAAAATGCTCAATATGAAGTATATCAAATTACTCATATGGTCATAAGAAATCTAAAAATGTATAGTTTGTTAGGAATCTCACCTTATTTGAGGGCGTTATGGCTAAAAACTTTCAAAGGTCAACACACTTTTGACTTGAGGACGTTGCATGGTCCAATTTTCATAATTTTGGTGTCTAATTATATGTTTTCTTGCATGACAAATTCAATGCAGCAACTTTTAACATTGTTACACGTACCCTTGACCTTCAAATTCCAATATGGCTTCAGGAGGTGAGCCCAAGCAAAATTTACTCAGAATCTATCAGGGATCCCAAAAATACTTTCAAACCTTTGTTCTAGACAGTTTGTCACGGGACCTACAGGCTGGTCTTCTACTACTGGAGAAGGCCAAGTAGATGCCCATGCTTCACCTGGCTGCTGTAGATGGATGGTTACTTTTGAGAGGTGGGGATGGATTGGTTGTCCGCCTGGGTGATTCCCATCCAGGACCCAAGGCAGGACCGTGGTGTGGCGGATGCGGTGGCGTGGGACACCAGCACATGCTCCGTGACTTGACTTGGCTTGACTCTTTGTCTTTGGTGTTCTAGGGTACGTTTGACTAAGTTGATGGTGGAACTGTGGCTCAGCCCTGCTCCAAAATCTGCCAGACCTGCAATTAGATTTCTTGTTTTTGAAAGCTTTCTTTGCCACTGAGATACTGGAACATTTTCAGTACTTTTGCATTCTCTTTCCAGTGACATGCCAACACACTGAAATGATAAAACTGCATTTTTCTCCAGTGATAAACTATATGACTAGAAGATTTTGCACAAGGGTATATCCCCCTGCAAGGTCTGCCATCTACATTCTAGATACCCTTTAAAGGATTCTTTCAACATGTTGTCTCCTGTCTCCATTCTCTGATATCAAAGGGGACATCATTTCAATAATTTCCACTGAATACTGTAGGAAATATGAAATACAACATGTATTTTTATGGAAATTGCACGAGTGAAATTATTTAAAGAAATCACTTGAAAGTGGGACGAGGGTCTGCACCTGTTTTCTGCTGTTTGACCTTCTTATCTCTTGAACTGTGACACAGCATTGGTTGGACACTCATATTTCAGCCGTACAGTCTAAGTTGGTCACCTTCATCGTCACCCCAGAGTTAATGCAGCTGAGTCACACACAAATCCAGAAAAAAGACAACAGCGTAGACTCTACTCTAATTCCTGACAGTTTTTCATGACAATTATCACGTCGGGTGTGAAGCTGCTTCCGTTTGTGGCAGACACATTTGGTGTAATGCACATCCTTGATCTGTCGTCTCTCTCCAGCGCACAGTCCTGTCATAAACCCCAGCGCCCTAACGGATGGTGCACTCATCGGACTATGTGGTTACATGATGAAAGTTATTCATCACATCTGAATTATTCTAATCAATTTGCTGTCAGGCTAACTGCTGTGGCCGTTACAGTGACGCCGCCGTCAAGCACCGTTTGGTTGCCGCTCAGCGCTGTCCGTGAAATTTACACTTTCCATAAGTACTCGTAAAACCTTCACAGCATGACTGAGCGGGGAGAGTCACCACCCGCCCCGCCCAACCAATATCCTCGTCAAATGCAGACAACAAAGTCACTCACAGAAAAATAGACAAAATTATGTAGAGAGCTCTGCGGCAGCACAAAAACAGCTTGCAAACACAATAAAGACCGGTAGGCGTCATTTTTCCTCTTCCAGCGCACAAATAAAGACGCTTAAGAACGAGCGGGGCTGAGATCTCAATCGGCGATTACAACGTGACGCGCGGCTGTTCGTCACGCGGGCCTCGCTCATAACAGCTGAAAGCATCCGCTTCTCTGAGTTACACCCGACATTTAACAGCGAGCATAAAAGCTGCTTAAAACCCAAAACAACGAGTGAGTCAAACACGCCGTGAACGCAGTAATCACCCAATGAATATGAAAAAGCAAATCTCCGTGAGGGCCAGAGGCAGACGGATAACAACGCGCTATGTTTCCCCCTGTCGCTTCACTGTGGATTTTTCAACTGATCACACATTAAAGTCCAAGTGAAATCATAAACACCATCCATTGTACAGCTGTAAATCAGGTTTCTTATGTCTGCCAGGAAGGGGATTTTTCATTCACGTCTGTTTGTTGCTTGATTTGTTTGCAGGAATACTAAACTGTTAATGAAAAATTTCATCAAGCCTGTTCAAAAAAAGGTGGAGTGTTGAGTGTTGCCCATAAAGTAAACAACTGAACACAGACTCTGTCAAAATTGTTCGAAACAAATGAAGTTTTCAGTCAACGGCATTGTTTTTGATTTGAAACTGCATATACTGTACATACGAAAGGTGAATGTGCACATGCTCAATCTGTCTCAACGTGATCACCAAAACACTGTCCATACATCCACTACTAACATTTGGGTCCATAAATATGTGGAAATTGACGTTGTTTTTTGTTATATGAGCTCAAAACGCAGATTGGGAGGTTTAATTAGTGGCTTTTTAAATCTAGGTCCGATCTGGTCCTTTCTGTGTGGAGTTTGCATGTTCTCCCCGTGTTTGCGTGGGTTCCTCCAGGTGCTCCGGCTTCCTCCCACTTCCAAAGACATGCAGGTTAGGTGATTTGGTGACTTTAAATTGACTGTAGGTGTGAGTGAGAGTGTGAATGAATTTGTTTCTCTATATGTGGCTCTACAATAGACTGGCAGTCTGTCCAGGGTGTATCCTGCCTCTCACCCAATGACCACTGGGATGGGCTCCAGCCCCCTCCAGCCCATCACCATGGCCTGATAGGCTGTCAACTCAGGTGGAAGCCATTAATTTAAAATCTACATAATAACAGACAAACTTCTACTGCTGATCACCAGGACAAAGTCAAAGACTTTAATTTAATGTCAATTTCAGATGTCACATTTCTATCTGATGCCCCCATCTCAATCATTTCCATAGTTATGATTCCGAGGTTCTGGTGGGACAAAAGTTCATTAATTTCTGGGCACAAATTCTGTATCACCCAAAGCTTCTTATATTCTTATATAACAAATTCATATTATACACTAATATACATAATTACCCTAACAAGGCTCCATAGACATTTTTGTCATATAAAGACATGCAGTGGTGACCGCTGGATGATGTCAGTGTCGAGTCTCCATTTTATCATATGACCTGAAGAGAGTTGTGCCCAACTCCTGTGGTAGAGGAGGTCTCACAGACTGGCAGATAGTCGATCTTCCCTCTAAACAGGTGGACTTTGTTTTCGCTAACTTAATCTTTGGTCCCCTTTGTGGACATAAATCACAAGCTAACATGAATGTTTTCTCAATCAAGAAAAAAGAAATCATGAACAAACCAAAAACCGCTGATAAACCAGCTAGCTAGTGTGTTGTTCACTGCGATGGAAGCCACGAGTAACGTGAATTTACTATCCCCACCACTTTCAAAATAAACTTTTAAGGAAGACTTGGAGTTAAGACTTACATCAGAACTTAATTTGGTGCAGAAAACCATTGGTTTTTGGAGGCATTTCAACTTGATCATAATGCAGAATTATTGGCCAGTGTGTAAATTTACGAACTCAGTTATCTCAATTGTACGGATTGGGGCTGCGTCTGAGGTCCTTCGGACATTGTACCGGACCGTTGTGGTGAAGAAAGAGCTGAGCCCAAAGGCAAAGCTCTCAATTTACCAGTTGATTTACGCTCCTGTCCTCACCTATGGTCATGAGCTTTGGGTAATGACCGAAAGAACAAGGTCACAGATACAAGCGGCGGAAATGAGGTCTCTTTGTCGGGTGTCTGGGCTTACACTCAGGGACAGGGTGAGAAGCTTGATTATCCGGGAGGGAGTCGGAGCAGAGCCGCTGCTTTTTCGTATCGAAAGGAGCCAGTTGAGATGGTTCGGGCATCTGGTGAGGATGTCCCCTGGTCGTCTCCCTAGGGAGGTCTTCCAGGCACATCCAACTGGGAGGAGGCCCCGGGGAAGATCCAGGACACATTGAAGGGATTATATTTCCCAGCTGCCTTGGGAACGCCTCGGGATCCCCCAGGAAGGGTTACAGTTTTTAACCGAGGATAAGAAAGTGTGGGCGGAGCTGCTTGGTCTGCTGCCACCGTGACCCAGACCTGGATAAGCGGAAGACAATAAATGAATGAATGAATGACTGAATGAGTGAATGAGTTATCTCAATTATCTTTATGCACATTTGCCATAATTCTGCAGAATGACTGTTTTGCCAAATCAACCGTTTAACAAGTGGCTGTGCCAATATAATAACAGGGAGTTTAAGCAGCTGCAGTTTTAAAGGTCTGTTACGGTGATGGGAAATGGATCTGTGTTTCTGCTGTAGTGGTGTAGGTGATGAGTTTATGCAGACATGACTTAACAATGCTGACTACTGGCACTGGTTTGAAATTAATAAATTTACCTACGCTGGCATACATTCCAGGTTGATATCAACTTTTGTCTGGATTAATGTTAGCTGATGCCTCAGTGTTGAGGACCCCAAGAGAAGTCTAAGGGGATGCCCACTTTCCACGTGCCTGCAGCAGATAAATGGTTACTTTTGAGAGGTGGGGATGGACCACTTGTTTGCCTGGGTGGTTGCCATCCTGGACTCTAAGTGGCCCCGTAGTGTGGTTGATGCAGTGACGTGCGGCACCAGCATGCGATCCTGTCAGATGTCAAAAGTTAACTCGAGTAGGCACTGGTTAATACTTAGCTGGGAGACCACTTAGGCCCATCAGGAGCTGTGTGCATATTTCTCCATGTAGAACATGAGTTACATCAGGAAGGGCGTTACATTTGGTTGTCAAAGGGAATTCCCCAAAAACCACATGGACTTGACAGAGAACAACACAACAGATACTATTTTCACTGTTGGGCTTCAAAAGAAGAAGAGAAGGGAGAAAGAACACAGGAAATCATTAGGGGGGAGTCAAGGATCATTCTGTATTGAGACAGGACAGTCACAGCCTTGAGCCCTTGATGATCCAAGTTAAGATTTTTATTTTTTATGATTTCTCTATCCTGAAAAGAAATTTCCTCTTGCACACTGCTGTGCTTGGGCTATTTTCTTCTTTTCTGAAAAAATAGACAGATGGCATGTTATTTTCGGTTGCTCAAGAACATGTTCATCTGGTAACCTGTTCATTTATGTGAAGGACAATGTAACCAAAAATGCTGTATATAACAAGGCTTTAA
>OMMV01193149.1:0-11808 GCA_900302635.1 Chatrabus melanurus
ATAGAGCTCCTCTTGACAAAGCAAAGGTGTCTGGCACAACAAGGCATTCAGACCATAATTCTGATTGCTTAAACTGCCGGACAGGACAAGGGGGGAAAAAAAAAAAGGTAGGAGAAAACCGAGCGGCCGCCGAAATCAACACCAGAGGCCAGCGGATTTCATCTGTCAGGGCCCGCTGCAGAGGAACTGATCGTGAGACCCACCGACACCAGAACACGGCGTCCGAAACAACAGCTGAACCTACGACCCCGAGTTTGACTACCATCTCTTCTACAAAGTAAGCAAGTTCTGGGTTATATATCAGAAAAACAGGGTGGTTCTATCGAAAAAGATTTCTGTAATTGTAAAGTTAACACATTCGTCGCTCCCCTTAAATTCTCCTAACCATATATGCCTCTAAGTTCCCACGATTTCACTTCAGTGTTAGTATTAATGTTTATTCCACAAAACATCACCAAAGTTTATCTCAGATCATGCCACATGATTTTAGGTTGAAATCACATTTCACTGTCCTGTAAAATATTTCCCCTGTTTTAGTTAAATAAATATTGTTACTCTTATGTAAGTTGTTGAATTTTTCTTGTTTTGTGCTTTAAAGACAGTTTTGAACTTCTCCCGGTGGAACTAATGACGAAAAGATATGAGACAAAGATGAAAAGAAAAACTGGTGCCAGCTGCCATACCTTAAACTCTAAAAATAGCTGGTGGTGCCTCGGAGGAAATTCAGACGAATTTAAAATTTAATCAATAAATTTCAAATTAATTAATTCACACATCATATTCGCTACACCTGAAAGTTCTGGAAATGCCACAGTGAAAATCATGATGATGATGATGATGATTATGATGATGATGAATTTAAAGAAACGACAATATAATTTTTTTAGGAATGTTTAAAGCTAAAACATTTGCAACACCCTGAGAATGTTCTTTTGACTTTATTAATGTGATTTGTGTTGAAAAATGTTTCTATAACATTATATGCTCACATGCAGCTGTCGTGAGAATTCTACTTTTGTAACATAAGTGACATATAAAAAAAACCTATTAAATAAAGCCATTTCTATTACAACAGAGGCTGTTATGACCACAGATGCTCTGGGAACATAAAAAACCCTATCCTACTTGAAGGACAAGTTCACTTTTTACAACCTTACACATATTAAAATCGTTATAAATCAAGCCTCTGAGTGCTGTGCTCACCTTTGACAGTTGTGCCGTATGAGCGAAATCCTATTTTAAAAAATTGCTATAAAATACAATACAAGTGTGTCAACAGGGCCCAGCAATAGAGCTCTAAATAAACCCAAAACTGTGTTTTTCCAAATTGTAAAATTGTATCATGGAGGAATTAACAAGTTCATGCAGTTTAAGATTACTTCCAGTATATATTACTTGTAGGTTGTTGGTATTATTTCATTTATATTTTGAGGATATGATGGAGTTTTGTAACTCCCAGATTGGTTGCCCTATTGACCTTCAAGGATTAACTTTCTAAACGCATTTTTTCAAAAAAGGATTCATTGCAAAGGAAGCAATCTTCAAAGGTGGATACACTATTCATAACTTGATTACAATGAAAGCTTTACTATGACTAGGGTTGTACTAAAGTGAATTTATCCTTGAAAACATTTTGGCAATGTAGGGAGCTTTAAAATAACATTTTAGCAAGAATCTTAGAGCCACAAATTTCTAGCTGGAGTTCAACTTGTTTGAACACAAATACTGTTGAAATAGACTGCTACACATAGTGCTTTTATAGTTAGTTGAACCTTCCATCCATCCATTTTCTGAACCCAATTATTCCAATTAAGGGTCACAAGGGGCTGGAGCCTATCCCAGTGGTGATTGGGCAAGAGGCGGGGTACACCCTGCACAGGACACTAGTTAATCGCAGGGCCACAGATAGACAGACAAACACATTCAAACTCTCACTCATGGTCAATTTAGAGTCACCGATTCACCTAACCTGCATGTCTTTGGGAGTGTCTTTGGCAGCTGGAGCACCCGGAGGGAACCCACGCAAACACGGGGAGAACATGCAAACTCCACACTGAAAGGCTGGAATCGAACCTGAAACCTTCTAGCTGTGGGATAACAGTGCTAACCACTAAGCCACCGTGCTGCCCTCAGCCTTGTAGGTATGATCTTATTTATGTTGAGAGATTAGCACCACCTATTTTGCCAGATCGCATGGGTAAAATATTTTGCTACAAATCTACAGATTGTCCACAGTGTTACTCTTCTTAAACACCTCAGAAAGCCTGTTCTCCATCCGTTTGACAGTTTTTCCTGAAATTGTTAATGTAATTTGAAAAGTGCAGTGTGTCATATAGTAGCTGGAAATGAGATGTCAGGATCCTGTCTTTCCTTGTTTGTGAGTGTTCATGTCAGCGACTTTTTGAAATATTATCACCATAACTGACAGACATGAAACCTGAGGCGTTTAATGCCTGAGCTGAGGAGTTATTGCCCCAAGAAGAAATTCAGTAGCCCCACCATAACACCATCAGTGAATTAATTGACATGAGCCATTCAGAATATACTGTTTTTCTGCTTCAGTTTCTTACATGCTTTGACGGATCCAGTTCTGCACCCCTCCAGCTAGCACTCATGTGATATTGTACTGGTATCATGGGGTAGCAGAAAGAGAGTGCGCCATAGATCAGAAAATACCCGGCACAGAGTTTTTGTTATTTACATGGTGCATTATTTAGATGTACCAGACGTAGGCAGGTCCACAACATGTGTGCACTTGCTTGTACATTGATTTGTATCATATGTTTATGTCGGTTTTCGTCCTTCCGGGTTGGCAGATGGTGAGCACCAAGATGGTGCTGACCAGTTTTTAAGTGCAAGAGGGATGGGCTGAGGGGGGTCTGCATGTGGTGGGATATGGAGGAGATTGGGTTTTTGGAGGAGGAGTTGTGCAGGAAAGACGCACTCATATGCTTTACCTCAGGCTTGTGCACTGATGCCTTGAGCACATAATCGGTTTTCTTCCAGAAAACCTCTCGCTTCTTGACCATAAATAGCAATGCACCAGCACCTGGCGCACTTGTGTCTTAAAGTGAATGACAGGTAATACTCTGATTGGTTTATTTCACATTATGCCCAAAACACACCCATAACTAATTAAGTGACTAAATACAACACCTTTGTGCCCTGAGCTTTACTTTGCACTCAGATTACATGCCGTGTAAATAGCACAACGGAGTCAGCCATGTCCCAAATGCACTTGCACTATGCACTTTAAAACGTGCACCACAGATTGTCAACATAGATGTTTTCATTAATATTGTACTTTTTATTCAGTCTGCCTTGGCATGCTCGTGTGAATAAAAATAGATTGTTTCCTTGTTAGACAACCTCATTCAGGATTCAGAACCTGGTAAAAATGAGAAAGGGGAGACCAACAGTCCAGTATTAAGAGGGAATGAAGGAGAATAGCGCCACTGAAAGAAGAGCCACTATCCTGACTGTCACTTGTTACTCTGTATGTAATTTTTCCAAATTTTCCATATTTAGACTTGGATGCTGAAGGATTACTGTTATTATGGTTTTAAACAATAATAACTGTTAGTTCTACCTCCAGTAATGTGTATTATATGTGTGTGTATTAACCCAAACTTCCACCTGACATTAACATTGAGTATAGGACAGATGGTCAGCTCCTTAGGGTGAGTCTTCTAAAGGTCAAACATGAAATATCACTCGCCTCTGTTATCGACCTTCAATATGCCAATGGTAACAGCATCACATCCATCAGTGAAGAAAACCTTCAGAAAACCATCAGTTTGTGCCCCATGCATTTTACTTTGCATATGAGAAAAAATGGCTGTCCATCAACCTGATTTGTTCAGGTTGATGGAAAGCCAAGGGTTCTCATCAACCAGCTCCAGTGACAAAAAACACATAACTACCCGCTATTGAATTACAAAGCCAAGTACTTGGAAATGTTAACAGCCTTGGCTGAGTGGGAACTTACTGTACCTCTCCATTACTACTGAACTAGACTGTGAGATACAACAACATCTGAAATGTGTGACAGCTGCTTTTGGACCTCTAAGAGGACAAATCTTCCAAAACCGGGACCTGAAGAACAAAACCAAAATCCTTCTGTACAAGGTAGTTGTTTTGCTCACTCTTTTATACAGATCAGAAGTCTGGGTCACCTTCAGGAGGCACCTTAACCACCTGGAAGGCTTGTATCAATACTGTCTTCACAACATCTTCATCCTTGATGAAGCCAAGTCACAGCATTGAAGAAATCATCAGCAGAAGTCGTCTTCGTAGGGCAGGACACATTCTTCAAATAGACGAGACGATAGATGAAACAGATCTTTTTCAGGCAGGAAAATAATCAAGAGAAGGATGGAAGAAGTGCTATAAGGACATCCTTAAAGCGACACTGAAGAGCAGTAACATTGACCGTAACAGATAGGAAACACTTGATCAAGAGAGGACCACCTGAACATCCCTCATTCAACAAGGAGTGAAGCACTTCAAAACAATCCAGGAGGAAACAAGTGGAAGAAAAAAGCAAGAAGAAAACCACGAGCTCCTCTGCATAAAAGTCTCCTCTCTCTACTGGACTGAGCTGTCCTTACTGTAGCAAGATATGAGCAGCCAAGATTGGGCTCATCAGCCATATCCGAACACACCAACGTAGCCTCTGACGATGGAAGGCAATCATCTTCAATTTTGAGTGGTAAGCAAGATAGAGAGGAGAGATGTTGTAAGCACTTCGCCCGTGTGTGAGATTTCATAGAAATGTGTGATTGCTTCACCTCTGACAGTCCAGGTTTGTAGATGATAGGTCCCTGGATTCGAAGGTGTAACAGTTTGAGAATAATTTAATAAAACCACTGAATTCACATACTTATTGTAGATGATGGTCTCTACTTTTGCATGACATGAATGCCCCCCTAGTGGCAATTGTGTGAATTAATGCACATAAAGAAGATATACCATGTCTTCCAGACGATGAAACAAATTTTTTTTTTAAGGGTGAAGTTCCGTTAATGTATACGTTATGTATAACCTAAGTGTGGTATCCAGGTAGCAGATGATGTAAGGAGCTATATGACACTGAACCGTAGACCTAATGAATGACAGACAAAGATTCTGAAACTCTACATGACATTATGCAACCATATGTAGAGTGAAACCCTATGGGTAGAGTGATGTACATTCTACATCCTTGAAATACTTCCTGGTGGCAATTGCATGAAGTAATGATAAGCTAAGATAGATATTTTAGTACTCCCCGTAGGGAAATTCAGTTCTCTGCATTTAACCCATCCTAATTACAGTTAGACACAATCCAACCACTAGGAGCAGTGGGCAGCCACACAGTCCGGCACCCGGGGACCAACTCCAGATGGAGAGACTCTGCCTTGGTCAAGGGCAGAGAAGGGAGCAGACCCTAATGTGCATGTTTTTGATAGTGGGAGGAAACCGGAGTGCCTGGAGGAAGTCCACGCAGACACGGGGAGAACATGCAAACTCCACACAGAAAGGAACTGGGCATGGTGGGAATCTAACCCCAGACCTTCTTGCTGTGAGGTAAGAGTGCTAACCACTGAGCCACCGTGCTGCCCATATGTACATTATTGTAATGTGTAATGTACATAATCACGGTATTCCATGTATTCCGGATGTTAAAACAATGTTATGAAGTAATGTACATAATCAAAGAATTCCACGTATTCCGGACGATAAAGTGAATGTTATGATGCCCCTTTTGTTGGCCTGTGACGGACGATATGAATGTTTTTCACAGGCATACCATACATAGATACATAGATTGATACATACAGAAAAAGTAAGGGAACTGGACTGACCTGCCTGCAGTCCTGACCTGTCCCCAACAGAGAATGTGTGAAGAATTTTGAAATGAAAAATGCAACAACGTTGACCCCCGTACTGTTCCGCACTTTAAGACGTGTTTGCAGGAAGAATGGGACAAAATAACACCTGAAATCCTTCATCGCTTGGTATCCTCAATCCCAGAATGTCTTTTAAGTGTTGTGAGAAGGAATGGCAACATTACAAAGTGGTAAATGCTTGAGTGCCCCAACTTTTTTTGGAATGTGTTGCAGGTCTTAATTGTAGCAATGGATGTTTATTAACAAATGAAATGAAGTTGACCACACAAAACATGAAATATCTTGGGTTCATACTGTCTGCAATGAAATAAAAGTCAAATTAAATGCAAGAATCACTGCGTTTTGTTTTGGTTTTTTAAAAATTTAAGTTGGGACGATGTGGACAACGCAAATTTTAAAAAAACCAAAACAAAACGCAGTGATTCTGTGCAGTGATGCAGCAGAGGATGCATTGTTGGTTTCCTTGGCTTTTCTTTGGATGCTCACGATCAACTGGGGGTCAAGTAATTGCCAGTAAATTGCGATCTTAAAAGCTCAGATTAAAGGTCATATATTTCTGTCTCTATGCTTTTGGTTCTTTGATGATATTTTGTACAATTTGAGATATTGTATAGTGAAAGCACATTTTCTTCCAATTTGATCTTGTCCAACTGTTACTGTGAAAATGTTGTAAAGAACAACACGTGGGAGGTTTTCTTTTAAGATTAGGTGTTCGTCTTTGAATCAGACATGTTGCTGAAGGTTTTCAAGGTCAAAGTCAAAGGTTGGTATGTATTTACATTTCAGGATGTGATAATTCTTGGTTTTACCTGTTGTTTTCTGTTCACAAACAAACAAAGGAATCCCTACAGCTTGGTGGATGGACAGGAAAATGATTAAAATACCTCATTGCTGGGCTTTGCCCATGCAGTGAAACAAATAAGCACACTATCAGAAGATATTACTTCTCTTGAGTACTTTTAAATCTCTACTCAAAATCAAGTTTATATCAAGTCAACCAATAAACTGTTTCTCTATGCTTTTTTTTATTAGCCTCCTCATATAAACAAATTGAGCCCCTTAGACCATGCTGCAAAGGAGATCTGTTTTTCCAAGTAACATCCAAACACATACTGTATCAACAAAAATATCCTCCTGCTACGACAACAGATGAGGTAAACGATGGCGTGCGATTAATATGACAGGGCGGGTTAGCAGGTCACCCAAATCACATTTGATTAAACTATTTCATGTATGCACACGTGATGTCAGGATGTGTTTTTACAAAATATTTGAACATTTTAAGAAAAAGAACTGGATTCTTAAAGCTGGAGTGTGTAGGATTTAGTGTCTTCTAGTGGTGAGGTTGCAGCTTGCATCATGCTGTCGCTGGTCACAATTTTGTTTCCCTTCACATTTTCGCATCTTTGGCGACAGGGATTCATGCTCGCTTGCCTTCTCCTGTGAAAAGTAATATGTATGATCCTTCATTTCACAAAAAGGAGGGTTGTCAAACTTGTTACTCTGCACTAGCGACCAGACATTTTATAGGGGAGCAACCGCTGTTTCCTATTCTATTTTCTTCAGTCTTCCAGCTGCACTGCAAAATGCAAAAGATGGAGTGAGTATGTCCCTTTTGGACTACTGTATCAACATGGTGGTGCAACATGGCGGCCTCCATAAGGGGCCCACTCCCACATAGAAGGGCTCATTCTAAGCTTATGAAAACACTTTGTTGCTGATAATTATACACTAATGAACAGATGTTGATGAAAGCTATATTCCATTTCCGCTAATAAACACCCCTAAATTCTACAGACTGTAGCTTTAATTGAAAAAAGCCATTTCTATTATACACAGTAACTGACGTAGTGATGTACTGTACATCAGCACAATTTGTATACAGAGAGAAAATCAGAAGTTAACATACTTTTTTTGGTTTTATGGCTTTAATATACCATAAAGAGTGTTCACAAAAATAATTTAGCTTTTAACACATGAAGCCTTCTTTTTTTCTTTGCCACCAGGCACAGTGAGTGCAAACAGCTTGTAAAAAAAAGGCATTCATGCGGACAGAAGAATCCTCACGTTAGTGTACTACACTAGTATTATTGATCCAAATGTAAACATCTGTTTTGTGCTTTGGTGAGCATGTTAATTTATTGACAACATTGTGTTTTTCCACATGTGCTGCTACACTTGACAGTTGAAATCTTTGTCATGTCGGAGAGAATGACGGCATCAGCGCCACAAATTTTTCAGTGCAGCGGCACAGCTCTGCACCACTGCATTATAACCTTCAGAGAGATATACGGCCAGGCCCGGAGACGGACACACGCTATAAATGGGCATGATCTTCAACATGATCCCGAAACACCACACATCATTCCTGCTGTTCTGCACTGCATCTCTGTCTCCAGCTCACAAGCACATCATCCAAACAGTGTCTCTCTTGGGTTTGGACACCAAAAGACAGATGGGATTAAGAGCGTGTGGCCTGATAGGATTCCGCTCTGATGCTATCCCTCAGATATACATCATTATAGAGGGGGGAATCCCACAGGCGATGGGATTAGTCCGCTAGATTTTCACTGCAGGTGATAAGGTACCGGAGAGGCTGGCAGAGCTATACGACATAGATGGGAAAGGAGTGATAGCAGAGAGCCAGAAGACTCTGTTGCCTGGTATAATGTGTATGAGTAGCTGAACAATAGCTACAGGGAAGAATGACTTAAGAGACATCTGAGCATCACCTACTACCAGAAAATGCAAAGACAATATTGCTCTCTCTGGACACTGAAATGCAATAAAATACAATGGGACGCAGATGTAATACAAGATCACATTTTTATTTAATTAGCTTTTCACACCATTGCTGTTATTAAAGTGATGGTTTAGATTCTTAATCTACAGTATGTTCATAATATTACAGTAAAACAATATTTTGTTTACATCTCCTCCATTATTGCCTCTAGCGTGGAGGTTATGTGATGACCCGGACCTGTTTTTTTTTTTTTTTTTGTCGGTTGCTGATTTGTTGAAAGGATTATGCAAAAATGAATAAACTAGTTTTCATGATATTTACTGGAGAGGTGGGGCATGGGCCACAGAGGAACTCATTAAATTTTGGTGCAGATTTGGATCAAGGAGCAGATCCTGACTTTGATTCTTATTGCTGGACTTTGATCCTGAGGCCTTTGATCCTGTCATCTTGATTAAAGGTTAACATTCAAGATCAAAGATAGCTCATCAATCAGGATCAATGTTCAGCAAATGGGATCAAATATCAGTTATCACGACCAAAGTTCAACAATCAGGATAAAAGGTCACATTCAAATGTAATCAATAAGGATCAAAGTTCAATTATTAGGATCAAACTTCACCAATTAGGATTAAAGATCATTAATCAGTCAACAAATACACTCAAACATCAAGACAAGGATCAAAGGCACTTAATTGGGATTAAAGCTTAAGGATTAGTATCAATTAAGGCACAGATGATCATGAGAAAAATAATACATATCCCATGACTGTCTGTCAATAGGGGCATTTAGGTCCAGCTCCAAATAATGATTCAGATCTGGTGGCCAATCAAGGTCTAAGGTCAGTGATTAAGATCAAAGTTCAGTGATTGGGATCAAATATTAGTAATCAGAATAAAAAGGGGAGGTACGCACTGTACCAAGTGTCTCTAGTGCTTCTAGTGGTGAAAGGTATTTATACATACTGTGTGTGGTGCAGTCTAACACAAAGGAATGCAACATGTACCATGTAGGTGCTCTGTAACAAATGTTCTATCTTGTTGAACTTTGACTGTGCACTGTGATCACCTTTGCATGCCAAGCCAATGAGAGTAGAGTGGAGCAGTGACTTTGTTCCCAATGAAGAAACCAGTGCTCATAACATGTATTTTGGGATTTTCAGAATTGTGCAACAGCAATCAATTTTCCTATCAAGATCAAAGCAAATGAATAAATAAATAGCTTGAACTAATATAGGTGAGCTAATATCACAGCCAATGCCATTGTGCCACGTAATAATGGAAGATGGACCCAATTGGAAGTTTTTGTGCTTCTGAACCTGGCCGCCGCTTCCTGAAAGGTACTGGATGCTTCTGAAACCCGGAAGAGGTTTTAAGCTGATGTCTCAGCTGCCTAGTGACCTTGCAGATCAATTTGTCTTTAAACCTGAACGATTGTTCAGGTTTTGGGTTAGCATAAGAATTAGGGTTCAGGAATCATGCAACAGCTTTGCACACTTCTGGAGGTCTTGCACAGTATAAGAATTGCAATATAGTCTGGGTCCACTAGCACAAGTTGACCAACTCTAATATTGCATGGATCACTAGCAATGTTTAGCAGTGGAAGCAAAGAAGAAAAACCATATAGCACTCCTGACAGTTCTGGTGTGGTAAAGATCTGCACGGACCATTGTGGTGTGCACACATGATGTGAACACAGCTTTGCACCGAAGAACACCTGGAACACATTTGAATGTCCACTTCTCTTTGCGAATATTGCCCTTCAAAATTTACTTGCCCACTTCCTACTAAATGTGATGAATAATGTCTTACCTTTTATTCAGATAGGATCAACTTAAAATTAAGTTTATGAACACCATTTATCAAGAACACTCCACATTTCCTCCCACCTCAAGCGTATTATCGCCACCTACTGGGTTGGAGTGTACAGCAGGTATGATTGGATGTCACATATTTTCCTCTTTGCTGATGTACTATGCATGACCACATGGTGGTGGTAATGCAGCAATAAGCAGGTTAGCCAACAATATTAATTTAACCCATAAGAACCCATGGTGACACCTGTGATACTGTGGGTTCTTATGGGTTAAAAGAAGAAGACAGTAGCCATCTTGTAATTTGTATGCTTGTTGTCAGAAACATTGTCCAAAAATACCAGTCACTCATTGAATTAAGTCTTCAGTGTCTTGCATCTTTAAAGATAAGAACTTCAGAACATTTTGTTTCATGTATAGGAAACCAGGAGAAACTGTTGTAACATGCCACCCCACTGAGTCTGGTCTGCTTGAGGTTTCTTCATGTAAAACAAGAAAAACCACCAAGGGAGTTTTTCCTCAGCAGTATTGCCAGTGTGCTTGCTCATGGGTATGGTCTAGAGTTGAGACCCTACTCTGTCACTATACACAAGTAAGTTCTAGCATTTAGACTCTTCTTTCTCGTGATACAAGAGTAGGGTATCGATGTGACTTTAAGCAAGTAATGGAAAGCAGATGTAAAACAATTAGAGACTTGCGCTTATCTTTATAATGAACAGCTTCTTCCCTTTCTTTTACATTTTTTTCTTTCTTTTATACAGTATTTGTCCCTAGAATTACAGTCAAATTAATCAAGACTCCTCAAGCAATAAATCAGTCATTTTGAAATTCTCTAAATATGCACAACAAAATAATTCAAGGCAATGTCGTTTACACTGTCACGTTAACTTTAACAAAGAATTGCATGTTCAAGAAAATAGTGTTTACAAAACCTGTATTTTAGACTTTTATTTTGTGCCCATGATTAAAATGTTGAAAGTTGAATGAAATGATACAATAAATGATTTTTGTTCTTACAGTAACAGTGTTCGGGACCATCACCTCTCCGGGACCATCACCTTATCGTGGTGGAGAGGTTTGTGTGCCCCAATGAACCTGGGGTCTATGTTGTCGGGAGCCGTGTGCTCCTGGTAGGGTCTCCCAAGGCAAATTGGCCTCAGGTGAGGGGCCAGACAAAGAATGGTCAAAATGACCCCATGATCGACAGAGGAGAGAGGAACGTGACCCTGCCCGGAGGAAGCCCGGGGCCCACGTCTGGAGTCAGGCCTGGATGGAGGGCCCGTCAGCGAGCGCCTGGTGGCCGGGTCTGCCACGGGGCCCGGTCGGGCACAGCCCGAAGGAGTGACGTGGCATTCCATCCTCC
>OMMV01193157.1:0-12224 GCA_900302635.1 Chatrabus melanurus
ACCTGGGCTGTACCATGTGCCACACAAATTGAGAACGGTTCAGGTCGGGATCCAGATGTGATTGCGCCACAGCGATGCCTGTAGGAGTATTTCGGGAATGCCTGTGTGGCACGATTTTTTAGAACATGCTCACACCTCAGGGCGAGCCGTGTGCGCCGCCATGCGCCGCCCGCGACGGGTGTGGGGATCCCCGTGGATGCGCCGGGGCTTCTCGGTGCCACTGCCACGAATTGAGCCAGCCCTTGCTGTCAAATGGTGAATGTTCTACTCTGTTGGGTTCATATATTTGTAAATCTGATTCTGATGGAGTCAGTGCCTCACCAGCCATGAACCTCACCGCACGTCACTGTGATATATAGAGAGACTGACAGACTGTTTCACTGAGTCCATCAACTTTTGTGGACGCAACCGTTCCAGCCAAAACTGTCCATTGTTTTTCCAGCAACAAACCCACAAAGGTCGCAGAAACACCTATCAGTGATCATTATAGAAGGAAAAGAGGCATGTTGGAGAAAGCTGGAGCAGAGGCTGCAGTAGAGTAACCCTAGGGAGGTTTGGAAAAGCATTAGGACCATCACAGGTTGTAACTCCAGCAGCCAGAACATTGGTGGGAACATTGACAGAGCCAACAAGCTGAACCCTTTCTTCAAACCGATTTGATATGCAGCCCCACACTGACCACTCTGATCAAAACCCATGTAGCAATAATATTATCTCCAGTCTGTTGGCCATCGTGGCTCACCATATGAGGAAGATGCTGAGTAGAATCTTCCCAGCAAAGGTTTCTAGTCCTGATGGCATGTGCTCCCCAGCTGTCTCCCCTACTCAACCACCTCTTTAACCTAAGCTTCGATCAAGAGAGAGTGTGTTGTGGAAGATATCTTGCCTGGTTCCTGTACCGAAGAAGGCCCGTCTCAGTGAGAACAGCAACTACACACCAGTCGCATTGACCTCACTCATTAGGAAGACTTTTAAAACAAGGGTTCTGGATTCCCTCCGGCCACTGGCCAAGCCCTCAGGCAACCCTTCCAGTTTGCCTTCCAGTTGGATGTCAGAGTGGATGACGCCACAATATATATGCTCCGCCATGTCTACACCCACCTGGAAATGCCAGGGGGAACAGCCAGAATCATGTTCTTTAAATTTTTCAATGACTTTAACACCTTGTACCCTGCCCTGCTGAGAAAGAAGGTAACTGCCATTCAGGCTGATGCTCCTCTGGTGTTCTGGATCAAGTACTACCTTATTGGATGTCTTCAGTATGCACTGTAAAAAGGATTTGGTGACTCGACTTGACTTGGTGAAGTGATCTTGTTGCTTTGACTGGGTTACATAATATCAGTGTAAAGTGTCAAGCTTTCAGCAATGTAAAGTGTAACTTTACATAACTTCACTTCACTGGGAGGTGGTAGCCTGGGGTTTAGAGAGCCGAGCTTGTGACCAGGGAATCCTCGGTTTGATTCCCCATCAGTGAGGAAACCTCCTAAGGTGCCCTAGAACAAGGTCTTTAATTCCCAAGTTGCTCCTACTGTGCAGTTGAGCAACTTGCACGGCAGCACGCTGACAATGGTGTGTGTGTGTGTGTGTTTGTGTGTGTGAATGTGCCAATATGAAGTGTCACTGTAAAGCGCTTTGAGTGTTCATTACCATTTAATTCAGTCAAAGCACCAATATGACGTGTGCACCTTCAGAACTGTGTGTGTCAGACATGGTAATGAACAGTACTGGAGAGTGTGATGGACAATTTTGTGGACTGGTGTGAGCCAAACCATCTGCACCTCAACATCAGCAAAACAAATGGTGGTGGACTTTAGGAAATCCAGGACTCCAGCAGTTCCTCTTTCCATGGTGGAAATGCTGCAGGAACACAAAAATCTTTGAAATTTGATGGCAATAGTCAATCAAAGAAAAAAAAAATGGTGCAGCTGAACATTTTGCAGATACCTCGCACAAACATTCAGTTTGACATGATGACGTAAATCTTAAGCTGTGCAGCCTTGCAGTGTGCAGATATGTTCAAAATGGTCTTTATGAGAGATTATGTTCAATAATCCAGGCAGTGTTATATCTTAACCGAACACATTTTGCTTGTGCAAAACAGTTTCCCAAAAACTTACTAGTTTGTATATCCATGTAGCGGTCCACACAGGCGAAAATCTTTGCTATATATTTCTGTTTAGTTCAATGACAGGACAATGTAAAAGTTGTATAAAGCGATGTGATTGTATGAGTTTGGTGGGTGATGTATCACACAATACCCAGTTCAGTATAATAGGCATGCTATTGTGAGTGTGTGCGCAACTGGAGGTTTGCTGAATGATCGGCACAGGTTTGCTGAATGATCGGCACAGCACTAAGACGGCAAGATACAGTTGGTATGTTGCTGTGGAAACTAATAATAGGCCGTATGAACCCATCAAAGTATTGCATGCAAATGTTGCAGTGTCACAGGAGGCTTTGTGTCACATTGCATGAAGCTGGAATAGCTTGAGGACAGGTGCTTGTTATTCCAGTAAAGCTTTGGTGTTCTCACAGTGTGATAGTGATAATATGACCGTACTCTGTTTTATTTCTAATACACAGTCCATTTCACCACAGGAATCCACTCTAAAGGTTTTAGAGTTTAGGTTATAAACATTTTATTATCACATTTCATAGCACTCTACATTGGCTTTTTCATTGTCTTTTCTTATCGGGCCAAAGTATACGAGGCATAATTGAAAGTCTAATTTATGCTGTTTTATCCCTGATGGGGGTGGAGTGGAGGTTCCACTTCACAAATTTAAAATCCTGCTATTCTAACATGTTTTTTTTCCCCTTTTCTCTTCCAGCTGAATCTTGTGGAGGTGTAGTGCAAGGTCTGAACGGCACAATAGAGTCACCTGGATTCCCCCATGGCTATCCCAACTACGCCAACTG
Source organism: Chatrabus melanurus (assembly GCA_900302635.1). Classification (NCBI taxonomy): domain Eukaryota; kingdom Metazoa; phylum Chordata; class Actinopteri; order Batrachoidiformes; family Batrachoididae; genus Chatrabus; species Chatrabus melanurus. The sequence continues at coordinate 2,920 of OMMV01193157.1, forward strand.
TACATGGCTGATAATAACAGGGGAGCGAAACAGGATCCAGCTATCCTTCGTCACGCTGGCGCTGGAGGAAGACTTTGATATTGTGTCAGTTTATGATGGACAGCCTTCACCCGGCAACTTAAAAATGAGGTAGGAAATTATTCTGGAACAAGCAACAGTGGCCTTCCTGACCACCAGGACCCTGAGATTAGCAACAAGGCTTCATAAATAGACCCTGTCGCATATGGTCACTTATGAGCCAACGTAGGGGGCGCACTGTTGTTTTTGCCTTTTTTTGCCAAGATTTCCAGGCAGCCGTACTTCTGCCTGGTTGTGCTGTAACCCGCGCTGTGTTCAGGAAGCGAGAATTAAAAATGCATAAAATACATCTAATAGTAAATCAGATCGGGCAAGCTAAGAAATAAACAGTAAATACATAGCTTGCAGCACAACCGCATCCTGCTGATTTTACTTGTCCTGACGTGGCACACGGTGCGCTGCTGTCCGATGCAGCTTCGGGCTCCACACGGTTTTCCTATGCTTTGATACTACCAGGTTCTATGAATTTGACGTGAGGCTCAGTAAACATCTGAAAGCCGTTATCATATTTGTGTTTTTTGATTCTTTCATTTGTCCAACCACAGTCAATAAGCAGCGAGCACAAACATCGCTAATACAAAGCGATGGCAACTGTTTCAAAGTCCCGTGTCCACGGCACAGCTGCCGAGTTCAGATCGCCAACAGAGCCCTACGCTGTCGCTTCTTCTTCGAACCTTCATGGTCACACGCTTTCCAAAATCAGATAAACTTGCGTGGCTTTCTCATAGACACATGTCGAAATAAAACGTATTTTCCAGGCGCTATGAAGCAAAACTGTTCACTGTATGAAAAAGACCGGAAATTTTGCCTTCCAAAATCTCCGGAAGTTGACGACGCAATGCATTCTGGGGCGATTTTTGGTTATGCGATAGGGTCTATTGCAACAAAAGGCCTACTGTTCATGTGCCTGCCTGAACAAGCCCAGGCATGCTCCACTGTGTCAACATTCCGGTTTATACTAATATATAAAGATTAACTGTTAAAAGGTGCCAATATGGCCCAAAATAGGAGGTTTGCTGGTCCTCGCCTTTATCTATCAGAATCCAAAATTTCCAACACAACAATTCAACAATTTCAACACATTGCAATTACAGAGTTACTGATGGAATTTCTGGAGAACCACTGACTCACTGACTGACTCCATTATGTCTTCGCTTTCCCTACTAATCGCTTTTACATTGGGATCATCGTTCTGCTTGTGGCTGCAGCACAAACTCATGTTTTTTTATTTTATTGTTTTTTAATGTTTGTAATATCTCTGAACTGTTCAGTTTGATTGTGGCCCGTTAACGTCTCCTCCCAGAGAAGGGGGGGGAAACCCAACATATTTGTTTTGACAGGCTTGTCAACTTTTCCTTTTTTTCCCCCCAATGGGAAATGACACCATGACTGCAGAGTAACTACAAAAAAAAAGGAAAAAAAGTGTCAGCTTTAATTTGAGGGGATTTTCTGTCATATTGGATATGGACCGGACAATCATTTTTGGGCACGGTCCATTGACTGTGACTAAGGTACTCTGACAGAACAAAATGAGACTGAAGCACATACTGCAGTTTTTGGTAAATGTATTTTATTGCCTGCATTAAAAAAAAAAAAAAAACTTATTTAGGAGCACAATCCACTGGAAAACAAAGTAAGTTACACAGTCCTGTCATAATGTTCACAGTGATCTTGAACGCTTTGATTTACATTTGAAGTGTATCATTGCATGTACAGAATTAAAAATAATGTGGCTCACACACTCAAAAGTAACTTTTTGAAGAAAGCTTCCCACAAAGAGGAATGATTCATTTATTTATTAATCTTCTTAATTACTCTTCACATCCTGTACGTTTAGTTGGTTTTTGATCAAAATTAGTAGTTGCATCTGTGAAAAGAATCTGTGGTTACATTTTTAATTCTCCAATTAATGATTAGTTGTCTAACAAAAAGGACTCATAAACTTTGCAGATTAAACTCCAGATTTGCAAGTAAATTATGTTGTCTCTTTAATCATTCTGTGATTAAAAATGAAGTTGTTTTGCATAGCTAGATTCCTCGGCTGACTCTGTTTACGATTGACGACTACTGATGAAAGGCTTGTTCCATTTCAGGTACGTAGGGCAAAACTAATTCAATCTGCAGCAAATTAAATTAAAATGCTTGAAAAGATTTATTTACGTAGGGAAATGTATTAACTGCTCCATAAATACAGAGAAGAAAAAAATTATAAACATTAAGGCTCAGATGGAGAAATTGCTGGCCATAGCAAGTGATTCCATCATTATTTCTTATATAAGTGAAGATGGCTGAGTCATCCATCAGCAGTGTATCTATGTGATGAGAGTGTTGAACTTGATGAGACATTCACTTATTTTAGCAGTGATATTTATGTCTCTGGGAGCTCGGACGATGAGATCAAGAGAAGTTTTGCAAGAGCTTATAGAGTCATGAGTTCACTGGGCAGAGGTGTTTGGCGATGCCAAGAACTTTGCAGGGGAACAAAAGTCCAAGTCTTCAGTGTCCTGGTGCTTCCTGTCTTACTGTATGGTTGTGAGACATGGACACTAACCAGTGACATAAAGTGATGACTAGATGTCTTAGGTACTAGGTCTCTTCCGAAGATCCTTGGGTGTTGCTAGAATGACTTTGTGTCAAATGAGTGATCACTTGGGCAGACTCAAATGAGGCATACAACTTACGTACATTGTGAAGGAAAGTCAGCTATGACACTGTGGCCATGTGTCCCACTTCGGTAAGCATGATCCACCGTGCAGGTGCCTCAGTGCTGGGGATCCCAGTGACTGGAAAAGGCCATGGGATATATATCATATCACCTGGCCACAGAAGATAGTGCCCACTTTAGGGTGGGTGAAGATGGATCAGTGGTTGACCTGGGTGGTAGCCAATCAGGACCCAGGGTGGTTACCACTATGTCTGGTTGGTTGGCCAGCACCTGCTTGTCTGTTTGAAACTTGAAGTCCAACAGCACCTTAGCTCTGCTGTTTTCAACCATCTTTGGTGGCGTTCCCCACATGGACTTCCACTCCATCTTTGGCACAGAGCGTAGACCAGGTAGCTGAGTAGATAAGGAGCTGGCCTGCCAATATGTAGACCTGGGTTCGAATCCTGCTCTTGCTACCTGTCTGTGTCCTTGGACAAGACACTTAATCTACATTGTCTCAGTTCACCCAGCTATAAATGGGTACTGGCCTTGGCTGGGGAAGTCACCTGCGTCCGACTGACGTCCTGTCCAGGGGGAGTCGTAGACTCTCATCCGCTTCACACTATGGAATCCAGAGATGACCACTGGCACCAACGGGTCTCAGGGCCTATATAGTACTTAATTCTTCTTCTTTGGCACAGTTGTTCTTGTACACTATCCCAGCTAGTTGTATGTAGTCCTAGCTTGCATCTTTGCATCTTGCACCTAAGTCAGATATCAAGTGGTCAACTGCAACATTGCTCAAGGGCACCAGAGTGAGTTTCCTGTCTGATGGAGAATCAAATTGAGGATCCTCTGATCGCAAGCCTGCATCTCTAACCTCTAGGCCACCGCCCATGTATCTTGATAATTGAATAGTTTCAGGCATTTATATACATATATATTTTGCTGTATTCGGATTGTTGACAATTGAATCTATTTACTCTACTGCTGGGGGGTGGGGGAGGAGATACACTACATTGATATTAAAATGTTACAGTGCCAAAAACCTGTGTACAAGTTGTAGGCAACTTTCACTGAATCTACTCATTCCCCAAATCCACAACAAGAAGGACACAAACATAAACATGCATTGAATCTGCAAGCTTCCTTCACCCCTCTAGGATCTTTGTGATGTGTAGACTTTTCCTTCACATCCTAAAGGGCATTAACCAAAAAGTTTAGGAATCACTCTAAACCATGTAGGTGGTATATGTCTTTAGGTTCCATTCCCACTATCTTGACTGTTCCTAGAACTACAGCCAATTTGGTCTTTGCTTTCCACATAACTTTCTGACGTTTTTCATGCTCCTGCTTTATTATGCATTATTTGACATTTACCCCTACTGGCTTGTTCTGCTCTTTGTCAACCACCACAATGTGTAGCATGCCAGCAGGTGGTTTATTGGTCTGGATTTCAAAGTCCCACAGGAATTTAACTCTGCTATTTCTTTAGTCATCTTTATGGGTATTGGGACTTAAGATCCAAAGAAAGATTTCTGTCCAATCACACGCAGATTATACTTCTTATTGTATGTCACTTCTCCTTGTGCCCTACATGCTGGTACTACAGTACAGTATGTGCTGGAATGCCTCAGACAACTTTGCACAGTCTATAAGAGTATAAGAATGCTATTTATTTTTTTATTTTTTTTGAGCTTGCCGAACTTTGCTTCTAAGCTTTAGCCTCCGCACTGTGTGAGATCATGTGCTGTCTGTCCCTCAAATGCATCATCAAGGCTCTTTTGCAGGCTTCTTGCTTTTAGGCATGTGAGCAGGAGACATCAAAAACTCAGAGTTTTTGATGTCTCCAGAGAGAGTTTCAAGCAAACTCAGAGAATTGACATTAAATACTGTTGATAGCTACAGCTGTTCACATCGGCAACAAATGTTTCTGTTTCAGCTGGTGAAAAATAAAAAGCCAGCTTTTGTCTATTGTATTTGAAATCAAGTAAATGTTCTTTGAAATATAGATGTTTGCAACCAAACACAAACTCTGCAAGTAGTGTATGGGTTTTAACACATTTTTACTGCAATACGTGCAGAGGTGACAAAAACGTTCTTTACAAAGTGGGTGCAGGTAAGGTCAGGTCTGAGAACATGTGCTGGAGCTGCACCGTCCACCATTCTACAGAACCACCTTGGATCCTGGATGGCAACCACCCAGGCAGACAACCAGTCCATTCCTCCCTCTCAAAAGTAACCATCTATCTGCCGCAGCCAGGTGAAACGTGGGCATCCCCTTGGCTTTTGCTCGCTGTTGGGGTCCTCAACACTGAGGCACCTGGATCGTGCACAGAGAAGTGTGCCGCATAACCATAATGTCGTAGCTGACATTTCCTAACAATGCAAGTGATATTCCTTAAGGCTGGACGATAATTCGATAACAATATATATCGATCGATAGACGTGTGGTGTGATAGAAAAAAAAAAAAGGTCTAAAAAGAGTTCGATAGAAAAAAACAGGGCTGCAACGATTAGACGACATAATCGATTATGTCGACTATAAAAATTCATCGACGTGGAATTTTAGCGTCGACGCGTCATATTATTAGTTTTTTTTAAAGTTGTATGAGCACATACATACTGTAAATTATCTTTCAAAGATTTCAACCGGAGCAAATGTCACTACCACTACTAAGTGTCCCGGGAAGGCGATTGTCCGGGACAAGTAGAAAACGTAATCGGACAGCTAAGATGTTCTAAATCGTTGTCCGATGGGACAGGTCGCTGGTGTCGCTAATATTGGCTAGTTGCTAAAAACAATGACTGTCTGCACGACGCTACAAACCGAGAAGTAAATTAAAACACTAATTAAACTTCTGCGCCATGTGATCTCTTCAATAATGTCTTATGGTGGGCCGCACATTTTTTGGAGCACTCTGTACTCCAAAATCTTGGAGGAGTTAAGCTTATTTTCCGACTTGTGGTGCTGTGCGGCAAATGGAACACGTTCACCTCGGGTGTGACGTCATTCCCAGTTACGTCCTCTGCCTCAATTCATTCAGTACAGTCCACCTCCACACGTGTCTCCTCTTTCATTGTCCGCCACATTTTCAATAAAAGCATTTGCTGTTCAATATTGATCATCTCCAACTGCAACACCGCTCTTTTTATTAATTTTTTTCTCTCGGTCACGGTCGTTCAGAGCAGGAGCAAAGCCTGAAGGTAAACAAACGATCAACAAGTTTGCGTCCCCTTCCGTTCTGGCGGTGAATTGCAAACCAGCTTGTAAATAAAAAAATACATCTGTTACATTCCGAATACTTTTTAATTTTTTTGATAATTATCGATATCAATCAATATAATTTTTTTTTTATCGATATGCTTTTTTTCTATATCTTCCAGCCTTAATATTCCTCATCTGAGTCTCCCTAAGTAATCGTTGGACATAGTCATTCCAGCGATACCCAAGGATCCTCCAAAGAGACCTAGTACCAAAGAAATCCAGATGTTGCCTTTGGTCACTGGTTAGCGTCCACGTCTTTTAAACCATAGAGTAAGATGAGATGCACCAGGACCCTAACTGGAAGAAAAGAAGTCCTATATAGGCCCTGAGGTGCATTGGTGCTGGTGCTTATCCCCAGATTCCATAGCATGAAGTGGATGAGAATCTGACTCCCCCTGGACGGGATGCCAGTCTGTTGCAGGTTACTTCCCCAGGCAAGGCTGGTACCCATTTACAGCTGGGTTGACTGAGACAACGCAGATGAAGTGTTTTGTCCTAGGACACAGACAGGTAGCCTGACCAGGAATCAAACTCAGGTCTACACATTGGTAGACAACCTCCTTACCCACTGACCTACCTGCTCGACACTCTTACTGGGTGTAGCCAAAAAAAACAAACAAAAAAAAAAAATTCTATAAAGAGACAGAGATCAAGCAATTGGCAAACAGAGTTTCAGAGGTAAGACAAAATGGAAAAAGTCAAGCCAAGGATGATTTGATGTTAACAGTACCAAGACATCAACTAGACTGGTGCTGGTACCACAAGATGAGCTGGCAGTGGTATGGAAAAGGAAAAAAAAAAATCTAATATTTTGGAGTAAATCTAATATGTCGGGGTGTGTGCGTCAGGTGACAAGAAAGGACAGTAAAAGTGGGGTGTATCCAGAAAGAATCACGATTGACATGACAAGAAGTGTTCGTAGACATCAGAATTCAAACAAATGCAGAAGTTTGAACAGTTAGGTCGACCAAACATGTGACAGTTAATCTGTTCCCCTTCATAAGCTCTGCTGACCTGCTCACCCTGACGCTTGTAGGCCAATTGGCCTGTCAGTTGACAGCCTCTCCACCCGACTGTTTTATTGTGAGGCTGTCTGCGTGTGTCTTGAGCATGTTGTATGCACTGCCTGCAGCCTGTCAGCGTGATGGGGAATTGAACCGAGTATCCTTTGGTCTTGAGCCCACCGCTGTGACCACTAAACCATTACTTTCTCCCTTCATAAGCACCAATCCTAAATGTAAATCTTAACAGGTTTAACAAGACTAAGAGGGGATTGGACTTAGGCAGTGTTCAGTTGTGAGTTTCCCTGGTTGGAGCATGGAGATTTATTTTTTGACAGTGGTTTGTAGAACTGTGTAATGATAGTGTAACATCCACAGAACCGGGGCTCTTCTGGAAGCTTATTCACAGTGCTCTGCTTTGTGTGTAGGAGGAATGTGCAAAGACTGTTTGAGGCTGGTGCTGCAGTTCTGGATAGGTGTTTTTCCTTGAAAACTTTATATAACCGTATTATGTGTCAGTGCTTGAATAGAATATATATATATATATATATATAATTTTATTTTACTAGCTTGCGAGTAGCCTGAAGACTTTTCTCAGTAGTAAGATTGTGTGTAGACTTAAGTTATGCTTCTTTCTGTGCACAAAGTCTCACAATCAGGGTTCTGTCTTCGGTTATTTGCTTCTGTGCAAAGCCGGAGGCTGCAGTCAACACAGTTTACAGAGATATTTATAGAGCAATGATCTAAGTTGGTATGGAGACGCGTAGATCCATTTTAAGTCTCAAACACCAGTTTGAGGTGCCGCGTTGACAGTAGGCCATTTGGTAATTGTAAGAAAGTAGAATTTTAATGAAAAGTTAGCATTTTAAAAATTACCGAGTGTTTCAGTGTATTTGGTTCTTACAGAGCAATGTTTGGTTGTTGTGCCTCAGTTACCTTTGAGGCTTTTCTTGATGCCTAATGCTCAGTTGGATGAATGATTATCTGGGCATGCAGTTTTTGGTTAAAGTTTAGTCCCTGAAACAAAAACTGGATCAACACCACAGTTTCAAAATGTTAGACAAGAAATAAAACAGAGTTTGTTTTGAGAAAAACCAACAAATGTTCAATCAAAGAAAAACGTTATACTATTAACATGGTATGAAGAGGCTACCGACTGGTGACTAGTTAATATTCTGAAGGTCCATTGGTCCGAAGGTCCATTGGTCCAAAAATCTATTGAATTGACCAACAATGTGGTTCAAATTAGGGCCCCTTAAAAGTAACTATTTAACTAACCTCAGGCATGGATTGGGACTAAAAAACGGTCCTGGACTTTCTCCCAAATAGGCCCACCACCTGGACGTGTACAAATGGCCACAAGCAGGGTTCTCCTGATACATCTCTATCTTACAATAATATACCACATATAGCCATAGCCACACATAGCGCCCTCTGCTGTTGTTGGCTGTTAGAGTCGCTCAATCTGATTACCGTACTTAAAGGGCTGTCACACAGTGACGTATAGCAGAACGATATGCCGATGTATGTGAATGTTTTTCCAGTAGGGTGGTGCTGTACATTGAAACAAGTTTGGGGTACATAACGCATAAGTAGTAGCCGTTTACAGTAGTAGTCGATGACGACCAGATTAAGTTTTTTTTGTTTTGTTTTTTTTGGATCAACCCCTGTCCATGGCTGATTTGTCAGACTTCTTCACGTTCTTGGGCGGCGTGGAGAAAAAGGACGTGGCGCTTTTGGCGCCGTACACTCGAAGGTATGTATGTCACGTGACCGTCTGAAAGCTGCATGCTGGGCAGACGTTGGACAATCACTGATTCTTTTATATAGAAGTGATCTGTATCCGTTCAATTTGTGATGTATATGATAGCTATACGTATCCCAGGGTTCTTGCTAGAGAAAAATGACAATGAGACTGGTGTCTCGCTGACCAGCTGACCTAATGAGACAATTACCAAATCAATGAGACAACTTAGTGTCGCCTAACATAATGATTTTGATGAGACAGTTGTTTTGCGTGCTCAACTTTGTTTCTTTTTCCTGTTTAATACAGCCTTTTTTAATCATTAATTTTATTGATTTTTGATTGGATGTGTGTGTCTGTTTATGTGCCCTTTAATTTGTCCCCCACTGCAGCATGCCAGAGGGCTTCTAACATGTCAAGCAGTTGAGTGACAGTGAGCTGCTTGGGCGTTGCTTTCTGCTTATTTTAAATTCACAATCTTTTTACTTTATAGATAGACATATTTATAACGCACTCATCCTAGTTAGTAACCATAGTACCCAGTGCACATCTCTTGCACTGTGCAGAAGG
>OMMV01193163.1:0-17980 GCA_900302635.1 Chatrabus melanurus
TCTCTCACTCTGTGTCTCAGAGACTGTGTGCAGGGCTCGGGGAATCTCTCGCTCTATCTCTCTCTCTGTGTCTCAGAGCCTGTGTGCGGGGCTCGGGGCAGCTCTCTCTCTCTCTCTCTCTCTCTCTCTCTCTCTCTCTGTGTGTCTCAGAGCCTGTGTGCGGGGCTCGGGGCAGCTCTCTCTCTCTCTCTCTCGCTCGCTCTCTCTCGCTCTCTCTCGCTCTCTCTCGCTCTCTCTCTTTCTGAGCTTCATGCGGGGTGCAGGACAACTCTCATGTGCGCACGCACACACACCAAGCACGCTGCATGCAAATAAAAAATAATATCCAAATTAGTGTGATGTATAACGTTTGTGAGCCTGAAAGTGAACCTGACAGAAAATTTGAAGCTATTTGAGAGTGTCTGTGGAGACAAATCCATTCTTTCAGAGCTGAGAACAAAGAAAAAGATGTGTAAGCCTGGTTATTTATTTATTTATTTAATTATTTTTGAGGAGTGACAGCCGTGCGTCTGGCATGTTTGTTCGCTCTGTCATTTATATCGAGCTTTCGTATGCCAGGCTCTTCGGTCATAACAAATATACATTACTCCACCTCCTTATATAAACTAATCTGAATAGGGCTAAACTCAGTAATCTTTCAGTGATATACTCCATTATTGTGTGGGAGAGCGCTCTTTCTCAAAAAACAAAAGTACCGAAAGAATACCATTCAAGTACCAGACTGATAAGCAGTACTGTTAAGAGTACTAGTATCATTAAAATTTTAACGATACCCATCCCTAGTGCTGCCCCCAGTGGTGCACAAAAGGTGAACAGAAGCAGCACCAACGTGCTACAGCATAGTAGTAGAAACCTGAAGAAGATCCCTGGTCTTTTATGAAATACGTATATGAAGGTAAACAATGCCACTTTTGGCTTATTCTGATGTCTACGTTAAACAAATAATTGGATCGGATTGCATCATATCGCACTGAATTGAACTGTTCCATAATAAAAAGTATCGTCTCTGAATCGTATCGTAGCCCATGTATCTAGATATGTATCATATCATTTTATAAGGGAGAGATGCACACCGTTAATAAAGCATCACTTTGCCTCAAGTCTGCCTTCAGTCTATGTGGAATTGAATCAAAAATCTAATACATAATCAGCTTTGAATCTCGTGGATCACTTATAGATGCATATTCGATCATTTGAAAGGAAAGCTATCAACTCCTATTATGTATGTATACACTGTGCGGTGGAATCTATGTACCGAATGTATGATGTATGCGTGGAAGAGGTTGGAAGCTGGACAAACATTCCCAGTTGTCTCAGCTTCCTGAGGTATGTACTGTGCAAACACCATAGAGCATGGTAAGCTCCTTGCCGGGGATTTAAGGCTCTTTCCCTCCCATGTTTTCACTGAATATCCTTTACAAATATTATCGGCCTGGTGCAGTGCTATGTTTGTGCTGCGGCCTGATGGGATGGATCCATATAAAGGTTCCGTTATTGGGCCAAACCCATAGTTAACATAGTGGATGGGAGACGCAATGACCTGAAAGTGGGGAGGTGGTGCCCTGGAGGTTAGAGAGGCGGGCTTGTGACGAGAGGATCCTTGGTTTGATTCCCTGCCAGACAGCAAGCTTTCTAAGGTGCCCGTGAGCAATGTCCCTAATCCTCAAGTTGCTCCCGGGGTGCAGTTGGGCGACTTGCATGACGGCACCATGACATCAGTGTGTGAATGTGAGATATTGTAAAGCGAGTTGATGGAAACGCGTTATTGAAATGCAGTCCGTTGAGCATTTCCTGAGTGAACGTAGGGGTGTGCGTCGCTCCCGCTTAAAACCATATGATATCTAGATACACGGGCTATGATATGACTTTGGGATGGCATTTTTTATTATGGAACAATTCAATTTGGCTCAGTTTGATACGATGCAATCCAATTCATTTTAAATGATAAAATAAGCCAAAAGTGGCATTGCCAACCTTCAAATACGAATTTCAGAAAACACCGGGGACCCTCTTCAGGTTTTTACTACTGTTTTGCCTTTTGTTCACCACTGGGGGCAGCACCACATACAATAGCATAAAGTGCAGCATAGAAGAAGCCCAGAAGAAGAAGGAGCAAGCTGTCAGTGTTGCCAACTTAGCGACTTTGTTGCTAGATCTAGAGACTTTTTTGACCCCTTTAGCAAATTTTTTTTCCCCAAAAACTGCCTTGGGACAAATCTAGCGACTTTTTTTGTCAAACCTTAGCTACTCACTGTGCAGAGCTAAGCTAAGCTAAACTCTGCCACTCCACCAGAAAAGCTGGTTTTGCAAATACAACATACGGTCCTTCTGTTCTAACATTTCAGAATAAAAGTCCTCAATATAAATGCCGCTGACCAGCGGGAATTTGCATCAACCTTTGAGTGTTTTGCTAAGGGACAATAAAATAGCTAACAATATCATACTTTTGAGGTCAGTTTTGTGGCACACAAGGTCGCGTTTTTCAGATACCTCCTTCTCTACAATACAGACGGGTAGCCAATCATTGAAAGTTTGTGATAACTTGTGGTAAATTACAGCATGTTATATCTTATGGTAGTAGGCCACTGATAGAATGCGAAGGCAGAATGCGAAGGTAACGTGATGACGTCATAAATATGCAAATCAGCACATGATGTCATTTAGCGACATTTCGTGACTTTTTAAGCAGGGTTTAGCTACTTCCTATTGGACACAGTTGGCAACACTGCGAGCTGTTTTTAGCCTGGAGGCATAGGGTAAATGTCTGTGTGTTGGTATTCAGCTGCGTTTTTTTTTGATGTTTGTACTCCTCAGTTGTCTTGTGTTTTTTGTTGTGATTCAAGCCCGTTGTGCGGTAGAACCGACGCACCGTTACGAGGCAGCGGCGCGTCAGCCAGAAGCGACACAGACATGGAGCATTGTGGGAGTAAGAACGGGTATTTAATAAGCGCTTAAACGGACTTTCCCGTTCTGATCTAATATTGCAGTATTAAGACATTGTGAACCGAACGTGAAGCTCAAAGAGGTACACCGCCTACCACTATCAGACTTGTTGCTTTTGTTTTTATGCTACAGGTACACGTAGCGCTAGTATCTTTGCTCACAGGCAACGTTAACTTTACTGTGACCAGTCCCGCAAGAGCCTCGCACTGACCTTTGAACTTTTACAAGAGTTTGAGGATGCAAAAGCAGCAACATAAGAGCTTAAAGTGCCTGAAAAGCAAATTCAGAGATTTGCTTCAAAACACATTATATGTGTTAGAAATGCTTTGCTGATCACATGTTAAAATGTGTTCAACCATGTGTATTTTTTTTATTTGGAGTTTGACTGGATTTCTATGTTTCACCACATATTTTTAGTGGGCGGTGTCTTAAAACGAAGTGTATGACGCACATGGGTTCACTTGCAGAGGCGTTAGTATCCGCCTATATAAAGCTCCGCCTTTTATGCTGGTTGCCAACTGCTGGTAAACAAGGAGAAGAAGAAGAAAAATAATCTTTTGTCATCCCGCTCAAATTTTGAGTCTTGTTTGACAACGTTTGTACTAATCCCACTGTTTGTTTTTTAGTTCTTTAGTTTCCTTTCAAATGGTGTATTGTTGTCGACTATGGAATGTTCCCCCCCCCCCATCTAGCTGACTGTTTGTATGTTCCATGTTGTTCAATAAAGGTTTAAAAACAAAAACCCCTTGCCCTCACACCTTCCCACTCCCCACGCGATTGGGGCGTGGTTTCAGTGCCTCGAGCCAAACTCGGCCACAGCATTTATACGATTTTGAAACCTAATTTTATATACGTAGCGATATTTTTAATCATTAAAATTCGGCTTGGTGGTTAATAACATGTTTGACAATTTCAAAACACAAATTGGATTTCACTTTACAGGCACTTTAACTCAAGTGCTATGTAACGTTAAAATCGGGCCATTGACCAGTTATGAGTACATTTACATCGATCCAGTGGGCCGCGTATTGATGTCGTCGTATCTTTTACTTTAAAACCAATTTCTGATTCGTATTGGTGAATTGTTGCAACCATAGTAAACGGTTTAAATACTGAGACATCGTGGATTTTGACATACTGTTTCATTTGCATGTGTTAGTCTGATTGTTCCGGGTTGTAAACTGTCTGTTGTTTGCCAATCTGAGCATTAGTAGCTTTCATTAATTTAGCGGCCGACATTGATTTGGACAGTGAGAGCTTTCCACGAGGGGAGAACGCGTTTAATAAATCTATACGATCTTGAAGTGCGCTCCATTCTTTTCCCCCAGCTGTGATTGTGTCGCCCTGTCCCTTGTCTGTCAGGAGCATGTGTTTATTATGTGTGACATATTTAGCAGTGAGATATAATTGCCTGTGCCAGGCTGTAATCGTCTGCGTCCAATTCAGTCAGCAGAGACTGCGGGAGCCCACAGAGCCACAGAGGTAATCAGACTGTGGCTCATTCTTCCTCTTTGAGAGCTAATGATGAGCTCCATGATCGTTTACAATGGGCTGAGGGAAAAGAGCGCCGGAAAGTACACTACATGGCTCTGGTAATGCCAGCAGTGTTCTGAATTTGTTAAGACATGGGAATGTGTTACACTGAAAAATACTAATGGGTGCCGGAGCCTTAAAGAGCAAGAAAATGGGTGGGAACACGTTTTTAAAAAGTTGCAGAGAACGTGCAGAAGGCTATGTGTTGTTGAATGGCCGTGAGCCACAATTAGTGATGCCGCTAAAATAACAAACAGAGGAAAGAAATGTACGATTTTGGAAATTATGACACGCGGTCAATTGTGTTGTGTTTTCGCCGACTTGTGTTGTGTTTTTTCCTTACTAGACGTTGGCAACCTCACAGCAGCTCGGTAGGTTTGTTAACACTACAAGCACACAGGAAAGGGAAACTTGAGCGGATCTTTTTATAGAATTGTTAATAACACAGTAGACAGTAGTGAAAAGCCAGAGCATAAAGCAGCGCTTACTGACAAAACCTATGTGAGCCCGGCAAATGTGTACGTATACGTGTGCACAAAAATGCTTGTTTGTTGGATTTCGGGGGGGGCTGTTGCATGCGTGTGCACATGCATAAGCAAGTAGTGTGCAATGAGATTAGGGTGAAAACAGGCTGGTCAAAGGGGAAACCTCCAGGCTAGAAAAGTAAAGCGAACGCACTGCCCTGTCGGGGAATAAAAACATAATTTGTAAGTACAATATTTAGTCTGTTTCAGAACAGCAGGAGATGTAATTAGAGGCTCAGTGATAATCCACTTTTACACCACAAGTTCTAGAACTACATGAACTAAAGTATCTGAGACTCCCGGGAGTCTGAAATGAGTGGCCCTGTTTTGGTTTCAATGCCGCCTTCGCACTACAAGTACTGTGAACATTTTGGAAAATTAGAGTAAGTGACCTGCTATTTGTTGTTTGTTTGTTTGTTTTTTTTGTTCACTCGGGGGTTGCCACAGCAGATCCGATATGGATGTGCATGTTGTTGTGGTATAAGTTTCATGCCGGATAAAGCGTGGGCAATATGACGGAAAATTAATGGATGGTGACATTATTATATCACAGTATAACTGGTTTTGCACTATGTGACCCCCTTTAATAATTATCTTATTTGAGCAAGATTTTAACCTGGACTATTTTCATATCTGCTCCCGCAACATTAAAATTTGGATGAAAACCTTGATGAATCAAAGATTTCGACAGTTTTACATTTAGTAAATCCGTGTTTGTAGTTTAATTAGTGAGTTAGCGTGCAGTGCAAAAGTTTGCTGGTTCACACAACAGAATCACGGTTTAACAATATTTCCATGACTGTTATGTCTTCATGTGAAAATGACTTTATAGCCAGTTACATCTATAAGAAAAGTATTTAATAGGTCTTTGACTCACATGTGAAGCTCAGCAAAACAGGAAGGCCCCCCCCCCAAAAAAAAACGGAGCTCTGACCATTACAGCCTCAGCACTGCAGTCCTGATCCAAGCTCTGGATGCACAGAAATGATTATTGATTTCTAACTTAATCGGTATTTGCCATTATTTTTCATTAGGGTTATTTTTCGTTGGTATCATTAAAAAATATTTCTGGCCTGGCGGGTGCTCTCATTAGCCTGATTTCTCATGATGTTGACGGTATTGTGCAGTTCATATCGTGGAGCACTATCACACCGGTAATGACTACCACCTGTAAGGTGCTCATACTGTTGTTGGGTACTGGATATCTTCTAAAGGCATCTGTAGGTGTTGTTCTTCAAAGTCAGGTGTCTAAAACTCAGGTTGTCCAGGGGCCACTGGCCAAGCTGGTTAAAGCCCACTGTTTCTGATAATGCACACACGTAGATGCAACACTAAACTCAATGGGGGGGATTTCAGGTGCCACAATCCAGTTGCTCAATTGGTTTATGTGGACCAGTTACATCACTTGCTGAATGTTAAATATGAAATAAAAAGTTTTTTTTTTCTTTTTTCATCTGCTTAATGCTAAGGCTGGTATCTCACGGAGCGGCGAATGCTGACGAACGCTGCAATTTTTGGATTCGCCGCTTTTCTGAGGAATGTTGGTGAAAATCAGTGTTCACCTCTGTCATGAGCGGCATTTTTCTGTCAGGAAGAAGCCCGACGTGCTGCTGCCCTTGAGGTAAGAATCGTTTTGTCTGGCTGCTGCTGCAGCTATTGCTTGTGCTCACTACGTGGCGAACCAAAAATAACTTTAGCGACGTGATTTACAACCGTTTGCCAATGCTTACAACTGTTTTGTCAAACGTTTGCAGAAAAATACATTCGCAAAGAATTTGCGACCCTAAAAACTGTTTGCGAACTGTTTTGCAGCCTTTTGCAAACTCTGACGAAAGCAAAAAATCGCAACGTTCATCAGCATTCGCCACTCCTTGAGATACGGGCTTAATGGGTAGAATGTTAGAGCAATGCTTAGCATTCTATCTTGGCAGCATGAAGGTTTTTAGGTTCGATTCCCTGCTAAATTCAAGTTCCTTTTAGTGTGGAGTTTGCATGTGCACATGTGGTTCATGGTCCTGCCACTGCCCTTGATCAAAGCAGTGTCTGTAGACTTGGAATTGGTCTTGAGCACTGCATTGAAGTTGGATGTCAGGTTTTCCCTTACCATTACATATGTTTGCTGTTCACTGGGCCAAAACTGGGCCTAAAATATTCAGAATATTTGCTTTCAAACCAGAAAAATGACAGGAGTCCACTGTGTGCTGCTGCAGTTTCTGTTGCTGCAGGCAATAAGTGAAATGTGTAAAACTACTGATTGAGCCTCAAGAGTCCAAAATTCAAGAAATGGTGCCTGTATTGTGAAATGTGTGGTATTAATGAAATTAATTTTTGTTATTAACCCAACTTAATCATAAGTGTTTTTTGAGAGAATTGCTGTGCCTGTGGCTGCCTGCCTGCCTGCCATTAGACCGATCACTTAACAAAGGCACCGAGGATGTCATAACCAGAAACAAATGTCTGTGGCAGCAGCAGTGAAACCGAGAGATGGTCATGTTTTATTAAGCCTGATAATGCATCTTAATCTGTGGCTCCGGTTACACAGTGCTTTGTGGGTAATTAGAGATCATGTCGTATGCCTGGCCTGTTGAAAAATTGCACTGGCCCTAATCCCCTCCTATCTGGCTTTCACCCGTCACCACCCTCCTTCTCTCATTTCTTGCTCTTAGAAAACCCTACACACATGTTGACTTCCTATCAGGGGAAACGCACAACTAAACAAACATGGCAGCCATTTTCCAGGTAGCAGAAAGTTCATGCCTCGCTTGCAAACATGCACATATGCTCAGTATTCAATAAGAGGAAGTCAACAGTGGAGCACTTTGTTATTTGCACGGTGGAACTTGTTAGATGAATGACTAATGCCTCGTGGCAAGTGCACCGGGTTTACTATTACTCCAACAATGGCACTTGATAAAGAGCATCGTAGACTTGGTTTTCATGCAGCCAGGAGCTCAGGCTGCTGCTTCCTTTTGAACCCCAATTGCGGACCGCCTGTTCAAGCAGCATCCCCCGAAAACAGGCGCGCACACAAAGGAAATGCTCAACTGTCACAATGACTTGTTAGCAAACAACAGCTCCTTTCATCGCCCATTGTCCTCAATTTTTCCATTGTCAACAAATGTTCCCTTTTGCAGCATCTAGATTAGATTATCATCGCATGCACTGCAAAGCATTGGCTACGATTACATACACAATTATCAGCTTTAGTCTGATTATCACAGTATCCCGTTAACACTGCATGCTATTAGGAGGAAGAGTAATGGTGCACTTTTCTTTTTTTTTTTGTTGAGTTAAATAAATACCCATGTAGCTCTACAAGTGCAATGGCTCGATGTGCTGCAGCTTCAAACAACAATTTTCTTCAGGTCTGCACAGATGAGACTAAAATCCCTTTTTAATAAAAATGAAAACTTGAAAGCAAAAATTTCAAAACCACCGTGTTGAAATTGTATCAGTTTATTTCCTCATTTTAATGAGAACTTGTAAAAGCTCTTTTTTTACTTTTCCGTTTGAATTATGAAGGAATTTGTGCTATTGAAGCTTTTGGATGGCCTCACTATAACGTGCAAATTGCTTGAGTTAGCCCTGCGATGGACTGGAGAGCTGGCCAGGGTGTACGCTGCCTGCTAGGTTAGGCAACCTAGAAAACGACGAGCAGTGGAAAAAAACAATTGATTGGAATTGACTGAAGTTAATCATTTCAACCCTACATACAGCCACAAGTAATTATTAGTGACTCCACCGGAGGTATACCCTTTTTGTGATCGCCGTGATCTCTGTTTAACTATTAGTCCGTGGGCCAGATGTTGAAACCCTCGCCTCCCACGGGGAATTTTCATGACTTGTATTTTTGACATTTTTGGGTCTTAGCAAGTTGAAAAAAAGCTGTTTGTCATCTGTCCATGGTAGCTTTATCCTATGGTAGATCAATATATGTCATTACAGCAAAAGCAGTGACTTAATTTTTTTCAATGGGCAATAAAGTTGCCTTTCTAGCTCCTGTCATTTTTTTTTTTGGTACAATATGCTATTTGATACCTGTTAACACAATTTATTCCTCATCTAGGAAATGTAATATCTTTGTGACATTTACAATAACATAGCCTTTGATAGTCATAATCTGAGTGAATATACAACCCCAAATCAGAAAAAGTTAGGATGGTATGGAAAATGGAAAAAACAAACAAACAAACAAACAAAAAACCCAACTGTTTAACATTATACAGATAAAGAAATTGAAATATTTTGGTCACGTCATCTGCCAAAACTCAATACAGCATGCATTACTGGAAGGAAAAGTGAATGCTTGGAGAGGAAGGGGTAGACCAATGGACTGATCTGAACTATCCACAGGCAGTTAAAATGGCAGGAGCTCAAAAAGTTTATTGCACACTGAAAAAATTAAAGTGCCTGTAAAGTGAATTTGTCAAACCACAGAAAAACATGTTATTAACCACCTAGCCGAATTTCAATGATTAAAAATATTGCTAAGTATATAAAATTAGGTTTCAAAATCGTGTAAAAATGAGCACTTTTCCCCACCTCTGTCTGCTTTCTGACAGTGTGGGCGTCTTGGCTGAAGGCACTGAAACCACGCCCAATTGCGTGGGGAGGGTGTGGGCCAAGTTATTTAAAAAAAAATAATTTTTTTTTAAACGCTTTATTGAACAGCACGGAACATACAAACACTCAGCGAGACGGGGAAAAAATGTTCCATAGTAGACAACAATACACCATTTGAAAGGAAACAAAATACATAAAACAAACTGTTAGTACAACTGTTGTCTAAGAAGACTCAAAGTTTGAGCAAGATGACCAGAGATTATTTTTCCTTCTTCTTCTTCTTGTTTAACGGCAGTTGGCAAACAGCGTAAAAGGTGCATTACCGCCACCTACTGCTCCGGAGCAGAGATTCAAATCGGCTCCAGCTTTATATAGGTGTATGCCATTCAAACGACAATGCGTAATGCGGATCGGTTTAAGCCACCGCCCACAAAAAAAAATCTGTGGTGAAACACAGAAATCCAGTCAAACTCCAAATAAAAAAACCCGCACATTGAACACATTGTAACATGTGATCAGCAAAGCATTTCTAACATGAATAATGTGTTTTGAAGCAAATCTCTGAATTTGCTTCAGGCACTTTAAGTCACTGCTTTTGCTGTAACGACATATAGTGATCTACCATAGGATAAAGCTACCATGGACAGA
This sequence comes from Chatrabus melanurus, assembly GCA_900302635.1. NCBI lineage: Eukaryota > Metazoa > Chordata > Actinopteri > Batrachoidiformes > Batrachoididae > Chatrabus > Chatrabus melanurus. Next base: position 10,212 of record OMMV01193163.1, read on the forward strand.
TGGCAAACAGCTTCTTTTTTTTTTTTCATCTTGCTATGACCCAAACATGTCAAAAATACAAGTCACAAAAATTCCCCGGGGGAGGCGAGGGTTTCGACATCTGGCCCAAGGACTATATGTTTGTATGTATGTTAGCAAGATATCTTAAAGGGGAACTCTGGTATTTATTTTGGGCTCTATTTTTATATGTTTTTGGTTTCATCTTTTCACTCAGGACAAAAACTAATTTAATTGACCCACTATTGATTTAGAAAGCAAACACCACCATGAGCTAAACAGCACCACAATGTAATTGTGCGGGGCAAGCTAGAAACACTTTGCATTAAACCGCTGCTTGTCGCCACTGAACAAGTGTCTGGTAGCATGGAGAGGATCCCTACGGAGGTAAATGTGTGCATGTTTACCTCACTAAAAGTAAGGAAACTTTTTGATTTATTGTACTGTTAGGTGCTTACCTAAGCCCCGTGTTTCCCAGTCCTGGTCGTCAGGACCCAAAGTACCGTACAGTTTTCATTTCTACCTGCTCTAATTGCAAATAATGAGCCAAAACAGGTGGGATCCATTGTTCAGCCAGCTATTGATTGGCTGAAAACATCTGAGCTGATCTGGTCCGAGTAGATCTGTGAAAAATGGAAAACGTGCAGTCCTTTGGGTCCCGAGGACCAGGACTGGGAACACTGCCTTAGGCTCCTATGCGGCGCAGGTCTCCACTGAGTCATTACAAGTCGATTGTCGATGAGGGGCTCATTCTTCTGCTTACAATGAACCCGGGTTGAAAAATGCCGGCGTTTCCCTTTAAGAACGCCTAATCTGATTTTGACCAAACTTGGCAGGTACATTGGACCTATGGATGGGAAGAAGTGGTTTGATTTTTTTTGGTTAGGATTAGTCTCGAGCTCCTCCTTTTTTCTTTTTTTTTTTAAACTCCACCCACTAAAAAGAAGGTTAGGATCAGTTAATGATCAAGGTCAAATTTCCTGACCCATGCTAATATAGAGGAAAATGGCTAATTTTATGGAAATTAGTTCAGATATTTTATTATTAATGAACTGGACTGTTAAAAAGCCAATGCAACCTGTCTGATACTTTGAAATGTGGATGTGGCATCACTGTGCTCTGAGCAGTTTTGATCTCATTTTAAACTGTACTTTTCTGTGGCACAGCATGGCTCAAACCTATTCCTGTAAAAAAAAGAAAAAGTTAGTTCTTTAATTTAAAATTACAAATTACACGAGTTTTTTACAATTTAAAAAAAATTGTTAAACAGTTCAGGTTGAAAGAATTTTTTTTTCCTTTTGCCTTTTCCTGTTTCCACAGCTTTGACTGTCTGGCTGCACTTGTTATCAGTCATGGATGACAGTCACTGTCAAATCTCTTCACAGGTTGAAAATATTACCATACGCAGCATGCTCACTTTTAAATTGTAAACTGTCCCCCCGTCTGTTTTTGTCTAAGAGGACTAGATGAGATCAGCAGGGTCCAAATTCTCATATTGCAAGTCTGGATAGAGGTTGGGTTTGTTCTTTTTGGCACTCAGGACATTGGGATTCAGGCATTAATTCAGTTTTGCATTAAGATAAGCAAACATATGTCTTTTTGTTAATATTGCAATAATCCACATATTAGCTAGGCAGCGTGCTGTATCCATTGTGGAGGTTTGGCCTCTTCTGATTGGCTGGGGTGTTATGCCCTCTTCTCAAACTATTGGTTGGTAGTGTAACGTCAGCTTATCACCGCTATTCAAAATGGTCTGCACGCTGCAAATTCAGTGCCTTGTTGGGATTTGACATGACTTCAATCAGTTTGCCGATTTGCCTCGGGAAAACTATGGTGTGAACGAGGAACTACGACCAGCCGATCATCCAGAACTGTTGGAAAGTAGCATTGAATTAGAAAGTTATCTCTCGTTAAGGCAAAAATGGAACGGTGTTATTGGCGGCAATGCCCAACCCGAACCCTAACCTGCACCAATTAGAATGTAAATGAAATTACTAAAGGCGCAGTCACACTATGACGTTTGGGCCAATGCGCTGGAGTCCGCTAGCCTGTGCTAGTCTGCGCTAGACTACGGTATCCTGTGCCAGCCTCTGCTAGCCTCCGCTGGCCGCCGGCAGACACCGACATTTGCAAAAATGTTTGCCTGCGTTGGCCCAAACGCCATAGTGTGACTGCGCCTTAAGCTTATAGTAACGAGTATTTTAAAAAAGCCAATATGGGATATTTCACAAGTATTGACTGGCGGCCTGTCCAGGGTGTACGCCACCTCTCGCCCAGTGACTGCTGGGATAGGCTCTAGCCCCATACGTGACCCTTAATTTTGGAGTAAGCGGGTATAGAAAATCAAGTCAAGTCTGGGAGCATGCACTGATGCTGCGCTTCGCTGCATCCACGAAACCGCCCCGGGTCCCGGATGGCAACCACCCAGGCAGACAAATATAATATAGAAAATGAATGAATGAATATTTCACGAGTGAAGTTTACATCACAGACAATTCCTTAACAGTATGGCTGCTAACATTTTTTTAAAATTTTTTTTTTAGCCTTCTGAACGTTTGAAACATCTCGATGCAGTGACATCTAATGGCCAAAAGCATGCGTTGCATGCATAGGGCTAACAAAAAAGTGATGTGAAGAAAAATACTTTTATTGCAAGTTTTTAACGTCAGATAAAAATCAAAAGGTTGAGTTGGATGTTGCAGAATCACTTTCAATTTATATTCATTGTTGGGCTGTTGTTGGAATGTTAAGCCGCAGTGAGCAGGTGAGTCATGATTATGACAACTATGCATCAGTATGCACATTGTCCAGCATTTTATTATTGTTTGCCCCCCTTCTTTTTTTCCTCACAAGGACTGCCCATTTTTTGGGATCACTTGGTATTAGGAGAAAAACTGGAGAGGCTTTCAAAGTAGAACTACACAAATGTGGGCAAATTTTGAACCCTACAGGAACACAAACGCATTGAAACGAGGGAAATTCTCACGCCGCACATACACACATCATCATGTAGCTTTGAGGGATTTCATTTCCTCTCCTCCTACAACAACATCGCCACATAACAGTACATGGTGTCACGTGATGAGAGCGATTATATGAGATGATCAAATCGCGCCGTCTCCGCCTTGAAGGGCAGAACGGTCAGTTGTTACATAAACTATAGGTGGTTCGCTTACAGTGTGCTTTGTGTCCTTGTCATAAACTGACTGACGAAGCAAATAAGTTAATTATGTGGTTCTTCAGGTTCATAAAACTTTATCTTTCTCTGCTTACTTTGACCATACAAACATTATTTAGGCTTCCATGCTTATCATTAGACTAAATTGCTAAATTAAGATGCACTTTGTAAAATCTTGTGCAAAAATACACCTGTGTTCTCTGAATAAATCACCCTGTGGTACTGCAGAATTAAATAGATTCCCCGGCTAGTTGAGATCTTGTACATTTGGAAAATTTGCGTGATTACAAAACTCTTGCTTGATACAGTCCTCTCTCTGTCCACAGTAAAAATCTAATTTAATGTTACTGTAACAATACCTGGAATAACTGCACATGTTACTCTCTGAGCCTTACAACCTGCTGGTTGCAATCACAGCAAGAAACTGTAAAAACTCAAATTTTCAGATTTTCAAATTTGTGACAGTCCTCAACAAGTTTTAAAGGGTTGTAGCCAAAAAACGTCCCCTTTTGAATGCCTCTCTTTAACACAGATTGTGTGGATGTGTCCTACACAGGTCAAACAGGAGTCCAGATATGAACTTACTTGACACATGTCACAGAAGTCGAAAACGAGCTGTTTTGGGCCTCAGTTTTTCCTGCAGGGGAGTTTCTTTATGCACTAGTGCGTTAACTACCCGTCACTACGTGATGGAAGGAAAACTCTTTGATTGACACAATATGAGATAAAGATAACAATTTTATTATTTCTATACCAGAGCCTCTTTGTATCCTACATTTCGGGTTGTAGCTTCTTTCATGTAAATAAAAAGGCCTTCTGGAGACCCTGTTCTTGAGCATCCAGTATCCACACTTCATCACATTGCATCTTGACTACAAACTTATCTCTCTCCCTCATGTTTTTTCTGTGTTATTTTCCCCTTCTGTGCTTCTTATGAGGTCCCACTGTGGAAAAACTGTCTGCTGTGTTGTCTTCTGTCAAATCCAGGTGGTTGCTGAGGGGAATTCCCTGTGACAACAAATGTAAACAAAACCACGTGACCATTAGAGCCTCGCTTTCATTCACGCCACTGAAACAAACAGGAGTTTTCCCCAAAATGATGCAAACAATGTGGCTCGCACATATCGTGTATATTTGAGGCAGAAATACATTGATTCAAGCAGAATGAAGACAAAGTAAGGATCTTTTTATTTGTCTGTTGATTTGGGGGGTCAAAGGCTACAAATTCCTGGAAAATAGGGTAGACTTGCACTATCTAAAATCACCTTCCATCACTTTGTACTCATCAAAACCAACTTCCCTGCAAATTTTGGTGACATTTCATGCAGCACAAGCCACACAACAGGCCTCCAACAGGAACAATAGTGCCAGCCTTGCAGTGTCTGTCCTGCCTGGACAAGTCAAAATAAGACAAAATGTTAGGGGGTATCCCACTCGATCTCCATGCCAGATTTGAAGGGGCTACGACCAACATTAAAGTCTGTAGAGGCAGTCCCACGCTTTAGAATAAACGTAGCTTTATTTATATGATGATGTGATGGTCATGGAATTGTGGAACTGTGAGGATGTTCGGCATGAAACGCTAACCATATTTTACTGTAAAAGTTAGATCAGGAAAACAATTTTGCTCAATGTGACCCCTTTAAGGTCGACATCACACAGCTCACACTTGTACACAATCCTATTTCTGCAGTGCAGTCAGATCTTCATCTTGTTGCGTTGTGATCCTTAATGACTTTGGGTTGGCAGGTATTCACTGTTTGCTTCAACATTGTACATTTTCCAGATGAGCCTGTAATTGAGTCTTCTGCGAGCCTTCATAGTGGGTCTATAGTGCACAGAGCTGAGACCGGTCTGTCACTTATTGTCCCGAGTTTTATTTTCTAATGGGGATAAGGGCCAGAGGGAACGCTGCTTAATGACATGCAGTTACTGTGTGCGTGCCCTTTTGTCTGTTTACTGTAACTGTTATTGCCCTCGTGAATAGAGAAAGAAGACGAAGGCGAGGCAGTCCGCTTTGATTTCATTACCTCACTTCTGTTTATTCTACAAAGCTCTCAGAATACCTCTGTCTCTTCACGCTGTAAATTTCGTCTTAATAAATGCACTTGAAGCTTTATCATTCACCGTGCACGGACAGCGGAGTGAGAACGGACCTTTTGAGCAATACACGTACCGTGCCGGACGCAAACTGAGGAGCGACCCCCTCTTCGTAACCGCGTGACAACGCAGACCCGTCCAAAAGTGAGACGTGTGTTTGCCTTTGGCATTGAAGTTATTGCTCAGACGGCGTGTTTGTAGAATGAGGCTGGAAAGGTTGTTTACATAGCCGTGGGAGTGTTTGTGTCATGATTTAGATTCCAGGCATTTTAAAATCTAAATAAATCAGTCGAGACTTTTCGAGATCAACGAAACCTCCAAAAGCAGAAATGCGCCAGCTGTGTTTGAAAAGTGTAGTTTTAGCTCAAAACATCTGGAAGGTTTGATTATAAGGAAATGAAGCAGGGGTCAAAGGTCACAGAGCACACGTTCTTGAGTGTATCGTCTTATGTTTTATTCACAATGTGAGTGTTGCTGCCCTGTTTGATTCTCTCTGTATTGGGTCGCGGGGTATTGCCGTTTTTGAGTGTGACCACACACTAACAGTCAGGTTCTGGTCAGCTTTGGGCTTGGTTCCATTATGTTTTGGGCTCTGTGTGGCAATATCTAATAATTGAGCTGATCCAAACGACTTCCTGTCAGCTTTGATCACGTGGTCTTCAAAAATGGCCGCTTCACTTTGTGGCGCTGCAAAGTTAGCTTTTAGTTTTGGTGCGTCATTCTGGTTTTGGGGTTTTGCTTCTGTTGAATCTGTTGACTGTATGTTGAGTCAGGTCCAGTAATCCTTGGATCCTCTTCAGATTGGGTTTTCCTTTGGTTCATTCTGGCACATCCGGTGGGTGTCGGCTTTCCAGTGGTCTGTTTCAGGTCACATCTAAAGTTTTGGATCTGTGAAGACTCACTCATCACATCGACTGTGTTTGTCAGGTTCACTATGTCAATAAAAGAGCTTTCGTTCAAAGTTTATGGAGATTAGCAACCCAGCGCATTTTTGAAAAGCTTATAACACGAGGAACTTAAAAATGAATGTTTACTTTTGCACGGCGGCCATTTTGAAAATCCAAAATGGCCACCGTCAAATGAAAATTTCTTAATATCTCGGCCTCTTTTTGACATAGAAACTCCGTTCAAAGTAGTAAACCTATGTTTTTGGGCCCAACAAATCCAAAAGGAATATCAAAAGGCACAAAAAAAAGAAAGAACCATCACCACATAAACCACCACCACCACCAAGTTATACTTGCAATAGTTGTGTTAGTATATGACTATAAATGCTGAAACAATGTTCAGCACATTTTACCAATATTTTTGCTGTTGGAAATTGGCTGAAAATAGATCATACGCCAGAAAAAAGGCCTGTTTCTATATCTTCTGTGCTGTATATTAAAATCACCACTATATATAACGCACTATATACCAGCACCAAGTTAATCATCTACTACATCTACTTGTGTTTGTATTTCAATGAAACACAACTTCACCTTCGAAGCCTCTGCTGTTTGAAAATGGCTCAAAATTAATGATATATCAGGAAAAGCGATTTTTAAAAGCCCATCGGTGGATTCCTGGGGTCTGAAAAACAGCACTTTAAATTAATTCTCGTTGTCAATTAGTACCACAGATATCTGGAAATTCTTATTTTATGACAGTCATTTTGAAAATCCAAAATAAACATTGGTTTTCAGATTCCTGGGGTTATAAGCTTTCCAAAAAATGTGCTGCTTTGCTAATCTCCACAAAATTTGTGCAAAAATACATAGTGAACCTGACCAGGCATTGCATTGAGACCGATTCCTGGAACTTTATTGATTGGCAAAGTAAATTTGTGCATTGTTGTGAAATGGACAGGACATCATCATACACAAATATCTAATGTCACAACTGCCAGCGACATGCTAACTAGCCATGCTAGCTTGCTTAGCAGGACTTTACAGTGATTGTACAAGGCAAGTTAGCTTATGTAGCTCAGTTTCTACCCAGATAATTAAGTAAATATCACTTGTAGTGAATATATACACTCATCGGCCACTTTATTAGGTACACCTTGCTGGTACCGGGTTGGACTCGCTGCTGTAGGCCATCTGCTTCAAGGTTGAACGTGTTGTGTGTTCAGAGATGGTATTCTGCATACCTTGGTTGTAACGAGTGGTTATTTGAGCTGCTGTTACCTTTCTAGCATCTCCAACCAGTCTGCCCATTCTCCTCTGACCTCTGACATCAACAAGGCATTTTTGTCCACACAACTGCCGCTCACTGGATATCTTCTCTTTTTCGGACCATTCTCTGTGCACCCTAGAGATGGTTGTGCGTGAAAATCCCAGTAGATCAGCAGTTTGTGAAATACTCAGACCAGCCCGTCTGGCACCAACAACCATGCCACGTTCAAAGTCACTTAAACCCCCTTTCTTCCCCATTCTGATGCTCGGTTTGAACTTCAGCAAGTCGTCTTCACCACGTCTAGATGCCTAAATGCACTGAGTTGCTGCCATGTGAT
>OMMV01193166.1:0-12191 GCA_900302635.1 Chatrabus melanurus
GGGGTGTGGTGTCAAAGGCTAGAAATTCCTCAAAAATAGGGTAGACTTGCACTATCTGCATTTTTTTGTTCACCTTCCATCACTTTCTACTCATCAAAACCAACTTCCCTGCTAATGTTGGTAACATTTCGTGCAGCAGATGCCACACAATAGGCCTCCAACAGGAACAATAGTGCCTTGCAGTATCTGTCCTGCCTGGCCAACTCAAAATAAGACAAAATGTCTCTATCTGCATCCCAGATTTGAAGGGGCTACGACCAATATTGAAGTCTGTAGAGGCAGTCCCACGCTTTAGAATAAACGTCTCTTTATTTCTATGATATATGATATGATGATAAATGTTGTATTATTGCCTTTAATCGGTGTGTTTTTGGAGTTATTGATGTTTAATAATCATTTAAGGCATGCATACTGATGCTTTCAGGTGGTAAAAATGAGGTTTACAGTAACGATGCATGGGAGGTAAAGCTCATAAGGACACTGCAGCTATTTAATAAGATAACTTGGCATCTCTGCACCCTAGTAAGTGTCATATTATGTTTGCAACTGTACACACATCTCAATTCTAATTTTTAGTAGCGCTCACCAATTCACCTCCCATGCTAAGAGATTCTCATAGAGTTGTGTATCACGATCGGCTATCAAAAAATAGATTTGAGTGGGTGGGGCTACAGTTTAAAATCGTAATGGCTGTTTCACTGTCATGAACACAGGCGCAGTGTATCTGAAATCTGATTCTTCAGTGGATATCTAAGCAGAGCTGAACACTCAAACCAGACGAGTGGCCCGCTGAAAGCAGGAGAATGTGTGTTAGAGCGACCTGGGAGTGTTTCTTCCATCTGTTCCGATCAGTCTCATTAAGTCAAACAGGAGGCCCAGCGCTCCTCCGCTCAGCGCGTTCTCGAACTCAAATCTTATTGTTGTCCTGGGGTGATGACTACATGAAGCCTAACCTTGCAGAAAACGACACAGGAGAATGTGGTAATGGCTGGGACAGTTAATCCTGGCCTATATGAAAGAAAAACTGAGTGATGTTGTAATATTGGCCGTTCATGCAAACATCGTTGGACTTACTCAGGACAGGGGCTCAGATGCAGAGTATGTCAGAAAAAAATAAAGTGACGCATGCTTTGGAAGTCAAACTGGTTTTTCTGAAGCAGGGAGTTTGTCCCAAAAGCGGGGACAACTGGACAATGTGTGCAGGAACAGGGGCCTCCTTCATAAAACTCAGTGTAGATTCACGACGAAATCTGTGTGTGCGTACAAAGGCAGAAATGCGAGTATGCAGTGTTTGTGTCAGAGTGATAAAGCCGTGCGTACGCATGGTTCTCCTTTATAAGTCTCAGTTATGGTGACAGACAGTGTATGCACGTCCACAAGCCTGCTGTCCACGCCCATCTTTAGCTGTGAATGGATGTAGACAAACACTCAAGTACTCATGTCTTTATAAAAAAACACTGTGTACCACTGGTTATTAGATGTGGAAGATAAAAAATGTGATGTTGACCCGAAGGCCTTGTATCCCCCGTCACACGGTGGCCGTGCACTGAATGTATGGAAAGTTATTGCGAGTACCATATGTAGTACTGTCATTTTTGGGTTTTGTTGCTCTGTGACCTAGGAAAGTATGTCAAAGTCACTCATAATTGAACTCATCCAAGACCTTTATGGGATGCATCTGTGGTACAAATTTGGTGGCCGTGCACTGAATGTATGGAAAGTTATTGTGAGTACTGTTATTTTTGTTTTTTTTGCTCTGTGACCTTGGAAAGTAGGTTAAGGTCACTCATAATCAAACTCATCCAAGACCTCCATGGAATGCATCTGTGGTACAAATTTGGTGGCCGTGCACTCAACCTATCAAGAGTTATTACTGCGTTTCACCCGGACGCACGCACACATGGATGGACAGCATTTCTATGTTCCCCCCCCCAAAAAAAGCCAAGAAGAAGCACATTGTCACTGAAACTGAAATTGAAATGCCCATCACAAAGGTAGAGGAAGAAAAAATGTTGTATTAGGTGGCTGATGTTCTGGAATCACAAATGAAGCAAAACTTGCGTATTGGAAAACAATAAGAGGCTGTCAACTTGTGTGCAACGCACGACTGCAACTATTTATAGCACCCACAATTTACAAAAATAAAACAAATAAATAATATTCCTAGGCCTTGGAAAAGGCCATGGTCCTCAGTAGGACCTACTGAGGACCAGGCACGTGCCTGCCACCTGCTGAACACTGCCACCTGGTGGATGTGCAGTAGATGCTGGATGGATGGTGGATATTAGGAGTAAGTGTGGTTGTCAGTGACAGACTGATATAGAACATTTCTGTTGAGAAACAATCTGAGTAGAAGAACAAATAAGTGCTATACAGGCCCTGCAGCCCATCGGGACAGTTCTTATACCTGGGTACGAGATTCTACGACTTCCCCTGGATGGGACACCAATCCATCGTAGGTTACTTTGTCAGGAAAGGCTGGAACCCATTTACAGCCGGGTGAAGTGGGATGATGCAGGTAGGCTGAGGCACACATTTGGACGCCTGTCTGTATATTGATAGTCCAACTCCTGTCCCACAGAGCCACCTACTCTGTTTGTATAAGAAGGACATTCTCACCGCACGCTTCAGTTCACGTATGGGAAAAGACGTACACTTGGTATTTGTGAGTACACATTTATAAATGTGCACATGAGATGTTTGACGACAGAAAAGTGGAGCGTCACATCAGGATGTTGGCGTATAATGAGATGTTTCCAGAGGTCAGTTGCTGGCAGTGATGTGCATGAAGCCTGTAATCAGAAAAATGTGCAAACTCTGAGCAAGAGCAGAAGAAGTGCGGAGAAGACTGATGTGGCGAGACTGAAACAAAACGATGTATTTCGAAAGTGTGCCAAATTTGTATATTTTGCATGTCGTCCTCCTCACGCGCTTCACGTTGGCGTCTCTTTGCTGTCGCCGATTTTCAACATCTCTCCAAGTCGCTGCGCTGTTTGGAGAGTTTGGCTTCTGGACGTCATTGAAAAGGAGTGCAGTGCGATGCAGGAATTCTAATGAGGAAAGCTGCCTATTTTCACAGTGGAGGGAAAAGTCAGGGGAACAATTCTGAGCTCAGGTATCTCCATTATACAGCGCCTCAGCATGGGGGCTGAGGGTGAAGGGTGGGCCGTGAACGCTCCAGCAGAGAGTCCTCAAAGGTTGGTGGAAGTTTATGGAGCAGAACTGAATCCAATGCAAAGCGTTTTGAAAACCAGCCAGAAATACAAAGTGACTTTTTTTTTTTTATATTTCTTTTTTTTGTCTGTTGGTATATAAATGCAGAATTTGAAAAATACTCCTGCCTGTGTGTGTGTGTGTGTGTGTGTGTGAATGGATTATATTATAAACTGCATTATAAAAATGCAGTCCATTTACAGTTTAATAAACTTTATCAGCCCCGTTATTAATGTTACTTTCTTTTTTCCCCTTATTGTTAATTGAGGGTGCTATAAATAGGCAACATGGTGGAGCAATGGTTGGCGCTGCTCCTCCACAGTGAGGACGTCCGGTTCCGTGCGCTCAAGCTTCCTCCCACCATCAAAACATGCTCATTAGGTGAATTGCGCATTCAACTGTCATTGACCAGGGCAGCGTCTCTTGACCTGGAGTTGGTCTCTGGGGCACCAAACTCTGGCTGCCCAATGCTACTAATGGTTGAACTGTGTCTGACTGTAATTAGGATGGTGTAAATGCAGAGGACAGATTTAGTTGTGTGTAATGTACAATGACAGTAAAGGTCTTTTTTTGTAGTTTCAGCCGTATGTAATCATGCGACCACCAAATAAACTAGATTTGCTTTTCTCCACCTCTCCGATTAATGTGTCTAAATTTCACAATCTCTGAAATTGTGCTTCTTCTTTACTGTTTTTCTTTTATTCATTGCCACATCTAATCCAGAGCAGGTAGCTCAATGGGATAGGAGTTGGACTACCAATGGACCTGGGTTTGATTCCTGGTCACATTACCTGTGCGTGCCCTTGGACAACACACTTCATCTGCATTGTTCCAGTCCCCCCAACTGTAAATGGGCACCGGCCTTGGCTGTGGAAGTAACCTGCATCGGATTGGCGTCTCATCCCCCTAGATGGGGGGAAGGAATCTTCCTCTTATCGCTATAGAAATGGGGCATAAGCACCAGCACCAATGGGCTTCAAGGCCTATACAGGACTTACTTTGTCTTCCACATCTAATAACCTGTGGTGCACACAGCCTTTTAGTATGCGAATGAGTATTTGAGGGTGTGTCTACATCCATTCATGAATAATGATGGGAGTGCACAGCATGCTCGTGCACGTGCATACAATTTAATTACGTTTGAAATTTTTAAAAAAGGACTCTGCATTGCATGACCTTATAACTCTGATGAAAAGAATGGATATGTTCATTTCCGCCTTTTGAGTGTTATGCATGTGGCCCCTGGAGTTCAAAATGTTGACTTCTGTCTTCTTTAAAAAAAAAAAAAGGGTGCATAGTCTGCGCTAACCGACAGCACCCTGGGCAAACACTGACAATCTTACTATTGACAAGTGACGCTTTTCTGCAGAGGGCTTTTACAAAGTTACAGTTCAGTCATTTTACCTTTTGACCTTTTGACCCCAAAATCAATAGGCTTCTTGCGGTCATGATGCCGAGCACACATACCAAGTTTGGTGACAATCGGGCAATTATTCATTCATTCATTCATTCATTTTTTGAACCCGCTTATTCCAGTTAGGAAAGAAGTTATTGCCCTCACAAGATTTTTTTTTTTACAAAGTATGCTCCAGTGACCTTGAACCTTGACCTTTTGACCCCAAAGTCAATAGGCTTCTTGGGGTCACTATGCATAATGTATATACAAAGTTTGGTGATAATCTGGAATGGTTGCTTGTTTATTTATTTTTTGTAATTTGCAAGGAAAATTCTGCACTCTTAGCAACGTTTAATATGAGAGTAATTGCCACCAGGTCGCTGTGTTGGTCTGTGTGTCTGGTTGTGTGTTTTCATTCAGTGCATATTATGGAAGCACACCCTGCACAGTCCAGTCCAACTGGCAGCCGTGCCTGTGTCCACAGCCTCACACGTTCCTCTTTGTGGTGTCTGCGGTAGAGCAGTTTTCTAATCAAGGTTTAATTAGAGCGGGGAAACTCGGCGTCTCTTAATGATCGACAAAGCAGCTAAATTGTAGAGTCTGTGGAGTCTCTAATGGGAGAAGCTGAGGGGTCCTCGGTGGCAATGCAGCCAATGAAGCAACCGTCGTGAAAGCAGGATCGTGAATCTTCACTCTGAAGAAATTAAAAGCTGCCAAAAGGACGTTCCCAAACCGTTCTTCCTCATAAAAGCAACACAGGCTGGCTAATTGTAATTTACTTTGACTTTGCGGTAGACTGTTTTCATAGGCGCCCACACCTCGTTGACACGTGAAGCGTAAAATTCAGAGAAGACGGGCTGAAATGGGAGGCAAGGACTCAACGAACATCTTGAAACAATGACAGAAGTGGCTGGAGTGCGGCTAATACCCTCTCAATACAATTGCACTTTGGCTAATGCAAAGTAGTTTGACATTTAAGCAGCTGAGGCTTTGTGTAATTGGAGCTCTGGCCTTTCAGCGGATACCCTCCTCCCACTCTGTCAGGACAAAGCCGACCGGGCACCTCTGTGTGGCGAATGGCGAGCCCACTAAATGAACAAGTCAAGTGCAAATGGGTGACATTCAGTACGTGTTTCTTAATGAAAGAAGCAGCAGCGAGGGCTCAGCGGGGCGCGACAATTTACGCTGACGGTTACGTTTTAAGTCAGGTACGTGTCCTCTGTGGTTGTGTGGAATTTGTGAAGTTCACAGAAGATTAAGGAATTCCAGCCTGGCCAGATATGGGGGCAACATCTCATTCTTGATGGTTAACCGCCGCTAAAGACCTTCAGCCAGATCTGTCGGGTTCAATTTGTCACCACAAAAAGTCAGGAAAATGTCACTTCAATTACATCATAAAAACGCAATAAAGTGTCTTTAAACGGCATATTCTATGTGTGCGCTTGCTCGTAAAGTGATGTAGATTAATTGCCCTTTTCCTTGAAACAAAAGGGCAAGAGGGGCAATAGAGGATTTACTACCTTAATAACCAAAGTGACATAGCGCTGTCTGTCCAAGTGCCAAGTGAACAAATCAAGGATGAGGATTACGACGATGGAGAAAGACATAATTGTACAGATGACATTTTAGAATCAACACAGAGACTCTGGGCCAGCACAGGCCAGTGGTCCATTAACCCACCTTCTGTCCCGCACAATTGTGGACCATCTGCCGTGACATTGTTTGACTCTGCTTGCTTGTGGGTTGGGTAAGGTCTAGAACTTGCTCGTGTATAGCGCTTTGAGGTAACTTATGTCAAGATTTGGCGTTGTATAGATGAATTGAATTGGCACTACGGAAACACCACAAAAAGGCAGACAGAGCGAGAAAAATATTTCACAAACTAGAAAGCCACTCAGAGAGTGCAGAGCCCGCTGAGCCCAAATAACGTTTCTATGTGATACTATCTCAGGATGTGCAAGCCCACAGTTTTGCCACAATAAGTGATTCAAGTTTGCTTGAGCTTGACTTGGACATTCAGGGTCACTCAAGATCATTTCTAATGTTGTCTTTTGAAAGCCCATATATGACTTGCTACTAATATTCATTAGTAACCATGGGTCTATCTGCTCTATTTCAGGAGTTACAGGCCCCTGAAATGGTTTTCCTATCTATTTGCATTGGGCAAAAATTTCAAAGTTTGATTGACAGTGATTTTGACCTTCAAGGTCAAATCTGATGGCATATTTAGAAAGGCCACATATGACTTCCTACTCATGTCTAATAGTAACTATGGGCTTATCTTGTGTCGTTTAGCCACGATAAGCAATCAAAAGTTTGAGTGACCTTGATTTTGAGCTTCAAGGTCACCCAAGGTCAAATCTGATGGTATATTTTGAAAGGCCATGTACGACTTCCTGTTCATGTCTAATAGTTATTATAAGCCAATCTAGCACTGTTTATCCACTATAAGCTATCAAAGTTTGAGTGACCTGGATTTTGAACTTCAGCGTCACTCAAGGTCAAATGTAATAGTGCCTTTTCAAAGCCCATATATGACTTCCTATTGATGTTCAATAGTAACCATGGGTCTATCTGCCCTATTTCTGGAGTTACAGGCCTTTGAAATTGGTCTTCCTAGCTATTTGCATTGGGTGAAAATTTCAAAAGTTTTGCCATTTCGTAATACTATGACCCTGGCTGTTCAAAAGTTAATGGGTTCACTCACGGATGAATCCATTAAGGCAACTTGTGTGCCAAATTTGGTTGAAATCCGCCTCGGTGAGATATTTTGTTAACAGACAGACAGACACGCAGTCGAAAACGGTAAGCCTGCGACTTTCGTCGCCAGCGGGCTTAATCATAGCATTGGTTTATGCAGCTTCTAAAAACTCCCATTCTGTTGGAAGATGCTTTTTTTCTGAACTTGTGAGAGGGATATTTGTAGAAAACACTGAGGGAAAAGTGTTAACTTTAACTAGCAGGGCACTCAGAGAGAGCAAACCTCCACCAAGTCCACTTGAGTCCTGTCTGAAAAAGACATTTTTGTAAACCAGACTGGATCATTGTCCAAATCTGGACCAAAGTATGGATAGACAATAATGACATCTTGAATGCTTACCTTTGATCCTGACTGCTGAACTTAGAACCTGAGCGGTAGCTGCTTTGATCCACATTTCATTATCAAAGTAATCAGAATCAGATATCAAAGGCAGGACCCAGATCAAAGGTAGGATTAGTCTCTTGATCCAGATCCATACCAAAATTTAAGAGGTTCTTTCTTGACGCCAAACCCTACCTCCACTCTAAATTTCATTGAAATATATTCAGATGTCCTGCTGACAAACATACAAGCAATCAACAATAAAAACATGTTTTTATATCAAACCAATGCGTGCTAACTAGATAGATACAAATAAAATACCTCCTTGACTGAGGTATTAATATTACCGTAGTTAAAACATTTATTCTTTTTTTTTAACAAATGTCTTGACCAGACCTTCTGCACTGTTGATGTTTATATAATTAAATGGAAATCTGGTGTGACTGAGGAAAAAGCCATATTTTACACTTAGAATTCAAGGGCAGGTCTTTAAATTGCCCACTGTATGAAAACATTAAAGGTTTAGTTCTTTTTTTTATTTTTATATAAATTATTTGAAAGTGTCACTTCGCTGCCTGCATGGCTTTTCATCAGAATACTTGAGCACTTGGGATTGCACAGCGACAGCTCTGCTCGCCGAGGCTTCATGAAACCACTGTGTAAAATACAGTCATTTCCTGTGACTGGTTGGTTTGTGACTTGTTAGAGTCCGTGACCCTGTAATTCTCCTTCTGGCTCACGGAGCAGCCCACCCAATTACACTTTTACACACTGCCATTGCTTGCCTCAATTCTTCTCAATTTCCACTCAATTTCTGCTGTCTGTCAACGTGAATTGAGATCTTGTGCAGATGGCCTCATTGTGGCAGTCAAAATGACATATTATATTCAACGAGTGTCATATCAAATTACCTGCAAGGAAACGCCTCACGCAGCTTGCCAATAAAAATGTTGACTGTGCCCGACGGCTGTCAGTACAACGAGACCAGAGGGAACCTGGTAGCTCAGAGGAGCTCTGAGGAACATAATGAGATGCTTTTTTTTTTGTGTGTGTGTGGCCCTTACATACAGCTCATCACTAGCAAACCAAATTGTTGTTGGCTAATAAATGAAAACAACAGGGGGCGTACTCCCCACTTCACCAAATCAATAGTACACCCTCCTTGGCTGTCGCCTTAATCACGTGAACTGCCCCTTCAAAAGCCCATTATGCTGGCCCAGCACTTTTTCTCCCCTCAATTCTGCTCTGACCTCGCCGAAGCCAATAAAAGCCCTCCTCCTCCTGCTGCTGTTCCTCCTCCTCCCTCAGTGTTTTCTCATTTAGCAGAGGGAGACGAAATAACACAGGATGTTCGTCCTCCCTGTCAATAAGCGTACTGATCCACAGCGGGTAGTAATGTGCACTTGACTAAAGCAGGCCGGTGGTTTTGTTTGACACAGGTATCGATAGGAATTCCACAAACACGATCGTCACAAAACAGCAGGTCGTTTGCTTTGTGTAAAAGCAAGACACCTGTGGAAAGTTCTGAGAGCGAGGATTTTATTTATTTATTTTTGCCTTTTTTGGACAACACAATGCAATCTTGCTTTAATGGCTTTCGGGTAAATGTGTTTGCAGCCAAGCCTAGTCCTGATTCTCAAAAGTGCTTTAAGGATAAGAGAACTTTTTGAAAAAAAACAGGTTCCCTGTTTGTTGGTTTTTTATAGTCTGAGCAGGTAGCTCAGTGGGCTAAGGGATTGGGCTACCAATATCTAGACCTGGGTTCAATTCCTGGTCACGCTACCAGTCTGTGTTGTTGGACAAGACATTTCATCTGCATTGTCTCAGTCCACCCAGTTGTAAATGGGTACCGGCCGTGGAAGTAACGTGTGTCAGACTGGCGTCCCATCCAGGGGGAGTGACTCTCATCCATTTCGTGTTGTGGAATGTGGGGAAATGCAAATTACTGGTTGAGCTAATAGGATCAATAAAAGGAATAGTTTTGACTGTGTTGAATGCTTGGTCTCCAAGGTCAATGTCCATTGGATACTATGACACATGTGACCCCGTAATGTGATAACTAAGCATAACAGCTGGTGCAAACTATTCCTTTTTAAAACTCTATTACCTCCACCAGTAATTTGCCTCACTTTTTACCAAAACTGGAGCAACTTTAACTTTTGACCCCCTGTACAAACTGAAATTGACCTTTGTCATCATTTTTGCTGTTTTTACCCCATAACTTCATAACATTCAGTCATAGATAGTCCAAACTATATCTTTTTAGAATCTTTATGATCAGGCAAATAATATGGTATATGTTTCAATATGATTGAAGGAGTTTACATTTGTCCGGACGCCATCTTTGTAAATATGGTGGCCATCTTGGATTTTTGAATGGATACCGTGCTTTTCTGAAAGAGTAGATTCTGGTCATTGTTCATCCCAAATTTGGTGCTTGTATCACAAAGTGAAAGCTTCTTGTGGTATATTGACTTAATCTGCAGCACTGTATAGTTTGGAAAGGCCACACAGCTGGTAGGCTGAGTCTGTGCTAACTTTGGAATAGAGACAAAATATGCGTCCTACCTGACAAATTTACTCTTGATCACTGAAGACCACAGACGTATCTATCCGGTGCATTTGTCAAGGATGAAAGGCTGCGCTTTGGGTTGCATTTGTTACAGTGAAACCTTGTTAACCTGTTAAGATGTTTCGTTTAACAATGTGAAGCTGCTGCTGGCTCCCATTTTGTTGCATTTGTTTAGGTGGGCCATGAGGGCTTTTGTAGTTTGACGGATTAACGTGCCCCGTGAATGCAGTTGGCTCTGCTGTGAGTCCACAGATAAAAGTGCAGACAGATTAGAGATGATTACTCTTCCTCGTCTGTTTACGTGCCTTACATTCACTCCACTTGTTCTGCTCCATTAATTCTATAAATATAACTGCTTTGATTAGGGCCGCCTGTAATCTTAGCACCGCCAAACGGACTGCCATACGTAAAGCGACACCACACTGCATCCTGCTGGGGGGGAGGGGGTTCGGGGTAGGAAATTAAATGGAGCGATAAAATTGAAATGTGATCCCAACGGAAATTAACACGCTAAAATGGACAAGAAAAATATGTGCATCCCCCATCACAGCAGTTTGTTTGTATCTTTTTATTTGTGCTTAATTACTGCCGCTTTCAAAAATAACTGACATGGATCACACATGCACTGTGATGCATGCACACTTGCTCAGATTGAAAATATTGAAAATATTTCAACCATGACATGAAAATGTTTTTTTTCCCCCAGTTTAGCAACAGGATTCCTAAGAATATTAATTAACTAAAGTAAATAACTGCTTTAACTGATTTTACGTATAAACAGAAATTCTGTCCAATTCAAATGTTACAAATAAATGCTATATTGTGAGCATTTCGATAATACTGCAAAGCTAATGATAAAGCAGTTTTCCATTTCTGATTCTTAATCGATATAACTTTATGCTTCAGCTCTGTGGAAAGTTTTGTGTAAATAAGACAGACATACAAACAGACAGACATCCTTGCAGCGTTGTATGGTAAGATAAGCTGTGATGGCATCTTAAAACGTAAATCTGATACATTTAGTCACACATCCAAATTACATTCAAGCAACGCATGATGTGTGAGAAGGAGAATAATCTGAAGAAAATGTCACACGGGCAGCCATTGCACGCTCCCGTTTTCCCAAAGTCAGTACCAGCAGTATGAACAGATTGCTGCACACAACATTTCCAAGTGGCTGTCCACCCATTTGCCTCACACGTGACAAATTTATGCAGTAGGTTCTCAGTAAGTATGCATCACCAAGAGCTCGTGAATTGTTGCCATGTGATATCTTGGGGATAAGACAGTGCTCCGTGTGCAGGGCTGCACCCTGAATGGAAGCTGCTGGCACAGGTGATTGTGAGGAATCAGTTGTAAGGTGCTTCGGATAAAAACATCTACGACATTCCTTCATTTAAGTAAACTGTGCGCGAAGTAAATTTTTATTGAACATAGAGTACTTAGGAAATCATTGTTTTAAGCGCACGTTTTATGGGATGTGTGTGCAGGCCTCATTTTGACACAGGTTTCATTGCGTGCATGAAGCAATGAAACCTGGGAGATTTACGACATTGACTCAGCAACGGCTGAGGAAATAGCAAGCGGTACATTTGAATTTCATTCCTTTATTTGGGTATTCCACATTACATTACAAAGACATTTGGACACCCAACCTTGACGAACTGTTGTCTTGCATTTTACAATGACACGTTTTCTGGGATGTGTGTGCGGGCCTCGTTTTGACACAGGAAACGAAGCAAGGCTTCATGCGCGCAATGAAACTCTGGAAATTTACATCGACTCAGCACTGGCTGAGAAACTCTCCCAAGTCTTCTGAAACTGAAGTAAAACACCGCAAAAAGTAGGTTTCTGTCCGTTAAGATTATGTTTTGATGCCAACTATTGCTGTGAATGGCGCAAATCCGGACAATCTGGGTGGCGTGTTT
>OMMV01193170.1:0-12402 GCA_900302635.1 Chatrabus melanurus
TTTGCTGTTTTTGCCCCATAACTCCATAACATTCAGTCACAGATAGTCCAAACTATACCTATTTAGAATTGTTATGATCAGGCGAATAATATGGTATATGTTTCAATATGATTGAAGGATTCTACATTTGTCCGGATGCCATCTTGGAAAATATGGTGGCCATCTTGGATTTTCATGTGGCCAACGCCCTTTTTGAAGAGAGCAGGTCCTGGAGAATATCTGTGCCAAATTTCATGCTTGTGTCACCATCTGAACGATTGTTGCAGTTATCCGCTGCACTAAGCTCAGTGGTTAAGGAGTTGGCTGACCAATATGTAGACCTGGGTTGGATTTCTACTCATGCTACCTGTCTGTGTCCTTGGATAAGACACTTCATCTGCATTCACTCTCTATGAATGTTAGATTGTCATTTTTCACTAACTTTGGGTTCCTGGAGTTCTGGAGTTTTTTGACAAAGAAATGATGCATTTCTAATCATGCTAGCATACCAAAGTAAGCACAATAATAAAAAAAGAAAGAGAGATCTTGTGTAATGTGAGTAGTGTTAATTTATTCAGTTGATTGATACAGTGCATAAACATTATTGCCTGGGTGCTATGGAAACCGGGGCGTTATAAGATCAGGCCACTCAGATAATGTGAGAAACTGAGGTTAAAAACATAAGATTTTGAATAGTAAACATCAAATTCCTGGAGGGGCAATAGATATTTTGGGGGGCTACTGCCCCATCAAGCTCTACTCTAGAGCTGCAAATGATCACCAGTTTTCTGGCAAGTCTTATTGCATTCTCACATTATAAAGCTAAAACTGGGGCACTGAACTGAAAATGTTCCAAATGCTACCATGATGATGTAGGTATTTTTGTTACTAAAATTGCAAGTGAATGCATATTGCTCCCACCAGATTAGAAGTAAGTCCTTTATAGGCCCATTTGATGGCCAAGTGGTCATTGCACTTGCTTCCAAACAGAAGGTTTCTGGTTCAAGACTGCCTGTGCCAGTTCTCCACATAATGCGGCATTGCTTCAAGAAGGGCATCCGGTGTAAAATGTGTGCCAAATCAACACACAGACCCATATAGGAGATGCCGTGGTAACCCCAAGCAAAAAGGGAGAAGCTGAAGGAACTTACAGTGTAAAACATTACAACCCCATTAATTTATGCCCACTCACTTATTCTCTTTGACTCAAAGAGCTCTGACAAGTTTTGGACTTTCAACTCAATTGTGAAAGTTTCAGAAATTTAAACTTAGAGTAATTCACAGTGTTGAGTCTTGTACTTGTTGATTGTACTTGGGTTTGTAAGTTATAATTTGAAAAAAAAGAAAAGAAAAATGGGTGGGACTGGGGAGATGTCATAAGACAATATGTGGTAAACAAGAAAGACTATTTCAATTTACTTATGAGTTGAAACAAAAGTATTCGTCAAGTTGAGTTAACTTGCATTTTCAAGGCAGCAGGTGAACTTTCATTTCCAAGATAAACTAACTTGAAATGTTTTACTTTACACTGTACTTTACCTTTATAGGCCCATTGGTGCCAGTCTTTATCCCTGGATTCTGCAGCATGAAACAGATAAGAGTCTATGACTCCTCCTGGATGGAATGCCAGTCCGATACAGGTTACGTCCCAACCAAGGGTGGGTACAAATTTACAGCTGTGTGGACTGGGACAATGCAGATGAAGTGTCTTATGCAAGGACACACACAGGTAGCCTGACTGGGAATCAAATCCAAGCCTATATGTTGGTAGCTCAACTCTTCATCCTCGGGATGTACCTGCTCTATAGATTAGGTTAGTCAAGACTGTATTCTGCTTTCGTCTTTGCAAATAGCTTCAACACTGCACTTTGGGGTTGCAGATGCTGTCCAGTGCTATTTCCCTGCATATGCAAATAATCTTGTGTAAATACTATTTTATTTTCAATTGGGTTTTCACAAAAATTGTTCAGCCCTGTGATGTACTGGTGGCCTGTCCAGGGTGTACCCCGCCTTCCTCCCAATGACCGCTAGGATAGGCTCCAACCCCCCTGTGACCCTTAATTGGAATAAGCTGGAATAAGCAGTTTCAGAAAATGAATGAATGAATGAAAAATTTATCAGGAACCTGCTCAAAAAGGCCAGAATGAATATGTTCTTCTGGTCATTCATTGAAAAAACCATGAAGAATGAACAAGTCCTCGAGCCCTGCCCACCATCAGTTGGTTTGTTCAAATTTGTGCCGGTTTTGATTGGCTTTTTACTTGCGATGCAGTAAATCGAGCTTGCTCATGCTTGTTGGAAAATACACAATACTTGTATCAATGTGGTCAGGGTTCCCGGGGATCCTTAAAAAGTCTTATAAGGCATTGAATTTAGGATTTTATTCATTATGTCTTCTGACACTGCAATTAAAAATATCAAAATAAATGGCAATATCTATTTTTTTTTAATAATTCAGTGAAAGCCTCTCGTAACACTACCCAAAGCGATATAGCAGAACCAAGAAATCTCTTTTTGTTTGCTGCCAGAACGCTCAGCGCAGAGACACTTTCAACTAGCTAGACGTAACTTACGTGATGAAACAGGGAAGTGTAAATTTAATGAAAATTGGCTGTTCGTGGGAAGATTTTGCAGCGTGGCTTAAACCAGTAAAGGCGCAATCTCACCTAGATGTTTGGGCCAACGTAGACGAACGTATTTGCAAATGTCGGTGTCCGCTGTCCTCCGCTAGCCTCCACTGGCCTCCGCCGGTTTACGCTGATGAACATCGACCGCATCCAAAAATTTTCAACATGTTTAAAATTTCTCTGCATTTGCCGATGTACCTTTGGCTACGTTGGAGACCGTTAGAGAAAGTTAATCTCTGCTACGACTAAGTTTCCTGGGCTAACCTCCGCTAGCCTAAGTTACTGGTGCGATCATCTACACTGGCTAACATTTGGGTGCTGCTTCGCCCTGCCTGCTCAGAATCACTGGACAATGGCGTGTCGACCCCCTCTCCTGCACGTTGCCACCTTGGCGAAAGTCCCGCTTGTTTTAATGGCACGCTAGCTAACGGCCGCCTCCGCGGGCCTCCGCTAGCACCACATTGTGGAACGCTGAGCTGTGTTAGAGGTTCACTACTAAACTCCAGTAACGTGATTTTTGCTGACGTTTGGACAATTTTCTTGACTTTGCCCTGCGTTCACCAAACACTGGGGTCAACGTTATAGTGTGAATTGGCCATAACCATGTTCTATGTTACAATAAATATTTGGGCAAATTTGTCTCTACCCCTCAGCCATTTATTTTCTTTTTTTTCTCTTCAGTTTTGGTTATTGTAATGTTGTTCTGAAATTTCATTCTGACTGGCATTAAAAAAGTCTTACAAAGTCTTAAATCTATCTTGCCTTAAGCTGTAGAAACCCTGGTGATATTTTAGTTTTTTTATTTAATATATTTGCAAAAAGTTTTAAAACTTAAATTTTTTTGCATTATTTTTATGGGGTATTGAGTGGCAGCGTGGTGGTGCGAGCGGTTAGTAGACTAACTTGTCTCCCAACGAGTAGGTCCCCTGTTGAAGGCTACATGTGTCCATTTCTGCTTGTACACCCGGAGTTGTGTCAGGAAAAGCATCTGGCATGAAACTTGTGCTGAATCAACATGCAGATCCATACCACATTTGCTGTGGTGACCCCAAGCACAAACAGGAAAAAAACAAAAGAAATTAGTTTAGTTATGGGGTATTTGTTTCTTCATGAGGGGAAAAAGAATTTAAATGAAATGTGGTAAAGGAATGACAGTGTAATAGCATAAAACAGCTCATAACATTGTGTGTATCTGATAAAATGAGCTTTTCTCGAAGCATTTTTCTCACTGATTTTTATGTTTATGTATCATATGTCCATTACACATTATTATACTCAAATCCATGAGGCATTTAGCAAATATTAGAGAACATGTCAGCTGTCAAATTTTTAAAATACCAACATTAGAGATCCATATTCTGTGTGGATGGAGCCAAACATTGGATTCACCTTCCTGTTTCACATCTAGGGTGAAGATGTTTCGAGGAAGAAAGGTCCACGGTGAGTTTGACATCAAGGTAGAACAGGTACGTTTCAACATACATACATTTTGTCTGTGTCCATTGTTTATTTTCTATACTAGGAGGCAAATAGAAGTGCAGCACAAATGGTCTATACAGCAGCTGTTCATGCTTTTATTGATGTAATACATTGTAGTTCCTCCAATCAGGAGCAGGCTCTTTATATAACATAAAAGCATCCATATCTTCCTCAGTTAATGAATGAATCATTCAGTACAACGAGCACCTTCAGAATGCTATATTTCCCATCAACCGCTTCACCAGTGCATGACTTTTGATATAAAGGGGAGTGCTGCATTGATTTCTGCACTTTCACAAGATCAGATTCAAAAGCAAATATTGATATTTTGTTTGGCAAAAGCCTCCACAAGGTAATTTCAAGTCAATTTTTCATTGCCCGTTCTCAGCCCAACAGCTGAAGAATAACCAGTTGATGAATATAACATGTAAGGTAAAATAATACAGTTTATGCCTCTTTCGGTCAAAGGGTATTGTTGTCTCCTGTGGCATGTGTTCATCTGTCCTTCTGTTTATCCACCAACATTACCGCTCTTCTTTCACTTTTCAAGAAAAAAAAAATTGAAATCTAACTTTCAGTTTGCTTATATTTTAGTTTCTTTGGTGAAATTACAACATTGTTGGTGATAAAGGAGATACAACTGTTTTTGGACTGGTCAATTTGAACGCAAATATTGGCAGTACTTCTTTGCATGTTGATTTTCACAAAGCATTCGATTTGCTTGACTCGGCTGCTCTCTGGGACATCCTGAAAATTAATGGGGTCTCCAGTAAGTTGCTATATCGTAGCAACTTACTTCTCACTTCTTCCCAATGAATTCTGACTTTCACCAGGGATGTGTTCTGGCTCCTTTTCTGTCCAATACTTGCACGGACTGGGTGTTGAGCAGGATTGTGGAGACTGATGGCTGATGTGCCTTTGTCAGCAAGGAAAGGTTTACTGACCTTGCCTTCAGGGTCGAAGCTGTGATCTTGGTGGAGTCAAAGCACTTCAGCCCTGATTGCAGCACTTAGAAGCTGAGTGAGGAGTTGGAGTGTCAGGGATTGCTGCTGAACAGGATAAAGAATAAAATCCAGTCTTGTAATGATTTCTTGCACTTGCCTACGCAGTGCATGCATGCAGTGAAAGTGTTGAACTTATAGAGAGATTCACTTATCACAGCAGTGGCGTCATGCCTCTGGGTCCTTGGCTTTTGAGGTCAAGAGAAACCTGGGAAGAGCTTATGGACTCATGAGATCCCTGGACAGAGATATTTGGTGATGCCGATATCTTTCCAGGAGAATGAAGGTTGGGACCTTAAAGACTGGGGTCTTTAAGGTCCTGTCTTACTGTATGGTTGTGAGACTTGGATGCTAACCACTGGCCTAAGATGACGACTGGATGTCTTTGGTAGTAGGTCTCTTTGGAGGATCCTTGGGTATCACTGAAATGACTTTGTGTCAAATGAACGATTACTTAGGGAAACTTAGATGAGGGATATCGCTTGCATTGTGAATGAGCATCAACTACGATATTTTGGTTATACGACACGCTTCTCTGGGCATGATCCAGCATGCAGGTGCCTCAGTGTTGAGGACCGCAGTAACTGGAAAAAGTCAAGAGGATGTCTACGTTTCACCTGGCTGTGGCAAAGAGAAGGTTATATTTGAGAGGTGTGGATGGAACGGTTGTCTGCCTGGGTACTTGGTATTCAGGACTGAGGGCGGTTCTGTGGTGTGGTGGATATGTTGACCCGCAGCACCAGTACATGCTCCCAGACTTGACCTGACCTTTATCTCAACCAAAAGTCATGAGGAACACTTTTGCCATGCTATCTTTTGAAACATGCAGCTATGCTAATCAAATTGCACCGGTTGAGGATCTTAGGATAAACTAGGACACTGCTGATGCACAAGTTCATCCGACCTCTATTTTGCTGTGAGAAAAGGCATGAGGAACAGTTCGTCACGTTCTGTCTTGAAACATTAAACTGCACAATTCAAATTGCTCAAGTTTGAGGATCTTCAGATAAATTAAGAAGTCGTTGATACTCAAGGGCATACTGCTGGTTATAACTTATGACATGCTTTATGCTTACACAAAGGTCACTAACAACAGTTCTGTGCTCTATCTTTTGAAACATTAGGTTGGACTTTTCAAATTGCTCAAGTTTGAAGATCTTATAAATTAAGACGCTATTGAAGCTCAAGGTAGTTCCACTGCTTTTGACTTTTTGCAATACCAAAGGTCATGAGGAACATTGCCACCCCTCTTATCTTTTAAAACATTAAGCTACACTTTTCAAACTGGTGAAGGTTGAGGATATTATGATAGATTAAGAATCTCAAGACCATGCTAATGATTTCGTCCTACTTTATGCTGGGCCATGGATCAAAAAAAACAATGTTACTGTTCTAGGTTTCAAAAAGTCAAGATAAAATTTTCTAAGTGCTCCTGTTTATTATTTACCAAAATATAAATATAATCAAAATGTCTTTCATTGACTATTATTGCAATTTGCATGATTTTATGTTAATGTTAATTATTGTGATTTCTACACGATGTTTGCATTTACAATTATAGTATGATTTGTCAGGTATAACAAACATCTGTAACAAAGTATAATTAATGTTATGCATTGATTAACTGACAACCTGAGAACCCTCAAAAAGGATAAGTAGGTATAAAAATGGTTTGATGTTTGCATTAGTATGTTGGGTGTTTTTACTGTAACATCTTTTTGCAAAAAAACCTTCAGACAATCAGCACCTCCACAACAAGGATATATCACACTTTCAATGGATAAAAGGTATAAAACCATAAAAAGCCCCTTCAGGACTGAGGGGTATTAGGGGCACTACATAGTATTGTTATTTTAGTTGTCATCTACTCAATCGAACTTCAGTAGCAGAGAGAAACATTTTACAGTCTTAGTCTTTGTGTTAGGGGTTACGGTTCCTGTTGTGCCATGTTGTGTCTACGTTTCCATTATTTCCCTTGTGGTTTCTTAACAACAGGAATGTGCTTCAGATAACGTTTGCAATCTTCTAATTAAACCCTATTCATCCTGGCTTATTCACAATACACCATTCATTGCCTTCCTGCTTTGAACGTGATCACGGTCATTTGCATCGTATGGGTTGGTAGGTTTGAACTTTCTATTGTGCTTTCAGGCAGAATTCTCTGAAATCAACTTGGTAGCCAATGCCACAGGAACTTACAACGTGAGCATTGATGCAATCAGGAATGGACATAAGATTAACAAGTATGTACCGTGTAAAACATTGTAGCTAAAATCTACTCAAGAAACTTTGACCGGTTGTGGTGCAGTTTAATGTTTTGTGAATGTCATCTTTTCCAGATCATTTAAGCCAGACTTTGTGCTGATTAGACAGCATGCTTTCAGCATGGACAAAAACGGAGACCATCGGAACATAGTTATTGGCCTGCAGTACGCGGGGCTGCCTAGTGTTAACTCTTTGCACTCGGTCTACAATTTCTGTGACAAACCATGGGTGGTAAGTCTACACTGAACTCATTTGCTTATTTGAGATAATATGTGTTGGAGTTAGATGAGTATAAATATAACATAAATGCTGCATCCTGAAGACATGAGTGTGTTCCAGTTTGCTCAGATGACTAGACTATACAAGCAGCTGGGCCCAGAGGAGTTCCCTCTGATCGAACAGGTTTACTATCCCAACCACAAGGAAATGGTGAGTACTTTGCTATCGGCTCTTCTTCTTTCTCCTCCCACCATTGCTTTGATTGATGAGCAACAGTATGTCATTGTCAGTGTACCCCTTTAAGCTAAGCTTGTCTTGGACAAGCTTAGCTTAAAGGGGCACACTAACAGAATTTACTAATACGTTAATATCCCATCTGACTGAGCAACAAGGACCAATCTAATATCGTGGGCAGTATTTTGAGTTTCATTCACAGTATAGGCACATTTTTACCCAAGAAGTCAACCATGGACTGCATCGGAGCTCTGTGAGTTCTCATTTAATGCAAGCACAAATATTGGCAGTGCTTCTTTGCAGCCTATGTTGATTTTCACAAAACATTTGAATTGGTTGACCAGACTGCTCTCTGGGACATCCTGATAATTTCTGGGATCCCCATCTGATTTCTGCACTTCATAGCCAGCCTATACATAGATACTGTGAGTTCTGTGCAGACCAGGAGCAGAATTTCTGACCTCTTCCCAGTGAATTTTGGCATTCGTCAGAAATGTGTTCTTGCTCCTCCCCTGTTCTATGATTCCATGAACTGGGTATTTGAGTGGGGTTGTGGAGACCAGCAGCTTAGGTGCCTTTGTTGTTAATGGCGCAATCTCACCTAGACGTCTGGCCCAACGTAGACGAATGTATTTGCAGACGTCAATGTCCGCTAGCCTCCGCTAGCTGGCACTGGGCTCCGCTGTCCTCTGCCGATGAACATCAACCAGGTCCAAAAATTTTCAACATGTTTAAAATTTCTCTGCGTTTGCCGACGTACCTCTAGCTATGTTGGAGACCGTTAGAGAAAGTTAATCTCTGCTATGACCAAGTTCCCTCCGCTAGCCTCCGTTGGCATCTGCTAGCCTCCATTAGCATCCGCTAGCCTAAGTTACTGGTGCGATTGTCTACACTGGCTAACGTTTGGGTGCTGCTTCACCCTGCCTGCTCAGAATCACTGGACAGTGGTGTGTTGAACCCCTCTCCTGCACGTTGCCATGTTGGCAAAAGTCCCGCTTGTTCTAATGGAACGCTGGGCTCTGCTAGCACCATGTTGTGGAACGCCATGCTGCGTTTGAGGTTTGCTACCAAATTCTGGTAACATGAGTTTTACTGATGTTTGGCCAATTTTCTCAACTTTGCCCTGCATTCACCACACACTGGGGTAAACATTATAGTGTGATTGGGCCTTTAGGAAAGGTTCACTGACCTCAGTTTTGTGGATGATGCTGTGATCTTTATGGAATCAATGGATGCACTGATTGCAGCACTCGAAAAGGTGATTGAGGAATCAGAGTGTCTGGATTTGTGATTGTCCTGGCTCAAGATGAAGATAAAGGCTTCCAATGACTTCCTGGACTCAGCTATCAGAAGCGTATCTATATGTGGTAAAAAGTGTTGAACTTGTAGAGACATTCCCTTATCTCAGCAGTGACATTCATGTCTCTAGGTCCTTGGCCTTTGAGACTGAGAGACACCTGGAAAGAGCTTCTGGAGTCATGAGGTCCCTGGACAGCGGTGTTTGGTGATGCTGATATCTTTGCAGGAGAACAAAGGTCCAAGTCTTTAGGGTCCTGGTGCTACCTGTTTTGCTGTATGGTTGTAAGACTTGGACGCTAACCAGTGACGTAAGGTGACGACTGGACGTCTTTGGTACTAGATCTCTTCGGAGGATCCTTGGGTACTGCTGGAATGACTTTGTGTCAAACGAGCAGTTACTTAGGGAGACTAAGATGAGGAGTATCACTTGCATTGTGATTGTCCTGGCTCAAGATGAAGATCCAAACTTTCAATGACTTCTTGGACTCAGTCATCAGAAATGTACCTGTATGCGGTGAAAATGTTGAACTTGTAGAGACATTCCCTTATCTCAGCAGTGACATTCATGTCTCTAGGTCCTTGGCCTTTGAGACTGAGAGACACCTGGGAGGTCTCTGATGTTTGGCAATGCCAATACCTTTGCAAGAGAACAAAGGCTCAAGTCTTTTGGGTTCTGGTGCTTCATGTCTTATTCTGTGGTTGTGAGACTTGCATGCCAAGCAGTGACCTAACTTGACAACTAGATGTCTTTGGTATTACCTCTCTTTGGAGGATCCTTGGGTAATGCTGGAATGACTTTGTGTCAAATGAACAGTTCCTTTGGGAGATTCAGATGTGGTGTACCACTTGCATTGTGAGGGAACCTTTTGGCCATGTGGCACATTTCTCTGGGTATGATCTGATCCAGCAAGCAGGTGCCTCATTGTTGAGGACTCCACCAACTGAAAAATACAAAGGGGACACCCATTTATCACCTGGAGGTGGCAGATAGATGCCAACTTTTTAGAGGTGTGGGTGGACCCATTGTCTGTTTGGTTGGTTGCCATCCAGGACCCAAGGTTGAAAGGGAAACACTTTTGTCACAGAGTGAAGTGTAACCCAACAAAATTCTCCCACAGATCACAGGAAAAACTGAGGCCAGAGAGCAGACTTTTAGCTTCAAATACTTAGAGACTCCAAGTTTTTTCTAATTTAAAAATTGGAAACCAGAAATGCCCTTTTTGTTTCCCTTTGACCTTTGACCGGATTAAATGACCCCACACTGTAGCCCAATAACAGCTCAGCACATCATTGTATAAATGAATCACAGTTGAATATCCATCTTTCAACTGATGGTGATGTAATCTTGAAGGGAAAGGGAAGCCTGATAGCAGGTCATGTACCAGAGGTAAAACATTGCTAGGTTTCACTTTTGTTGGAGTACTGTGATGAATTTTTTGATTCAGTATTTGAGGTTTTTTTCATGCTCTGGCTGCAGATCACTTCACCTCGGTTCCCTGTTGTGGTGAAGATGGGCCACGCTCACTCAGGAATGGGAAAGGTACTGGAAATACTTCACGGAATGTGATTGCAGTACTTTTATGATGTCTTGTTATTCATGTTGGGACTCTCGGAATCCAGGTCAAAGTGGACAATCAATATGATTTTCAAGATATCGCTAGTGTTGTGGCACTGACCAAAACGTATGCCACATCTGAGCCCTTCATTGATGCAAAGTATGACGTGCGCATCCAGAAGATTGGCAACAACTACAAGGCTTATATGTGAGCAAAATGAATGAAGCTTTTTATACACTCATTATTACTGTATTAAATCATTTTAAAATGAATGTTTATTCTGTCTAACAGGCGAACTTCAATATCTGGCAACTGGAAAACCAACACTGGCTCATCTATGCTTGAACAGGTTGCCATGTCAGACAAGTAAGCACTCACAGATACTGGATGAGACTGTAAACCAACAACTTGAAAGTTGCTGAGGCTTGTATTGGAGTCGCCAGTGTCCATAGGAGGAGGTGCTTCACATCTGAAGGCACTCTAAATATCATCCAGAGGAGTAATGCACGGCTTGATGGAAATTCTAGGCTGCACAGGGAGCTAAGAAAGCGGGCTGTGATGTCTGTGAGAGTGGACAAGGAGGTACTTGTTAGAGGAATCTGTGATCAGGTGACTCACCATCTATGGCCTAGTGACCCTCAACCTTCCTACAGAGAAATCAAAGCACTTTGTTCCTCCAAACCTACACCTTGTCCCACTGCAGTTATGGCAGAAGACAGTTCAGTCCTGACAGATACCTCTGCAGTACTGTCACGTTGTGCCAGCTACTTTGAGCAGTTGTATGAGGTTGATCCTCCTGCTGGGATGTTAGATATATCCAATGCCAGGGTTCTTGTGACTAACTCTCAAGTTAACTGTGAACCACCAAATGTTGGTGAGATCGCAAAGGCCATGAAACAGCTGAGGGCAGGGAAAGCTCCAGGGATCTGGAGCACTGGAGCTGAGCTACTCCAGGTGTGTGGAGATGCTGTTCTCCTGGCATTGTAAACAATGTTTGTTTCAATCTGGGAAATGGGTATCATCCCTACAGACTAGAAGAAAGGACTTGTTGTTCCAATCTGGAAAGGAAAGGGTGACCGGATATATTGCAACAACTATAGGGGTATTACACTGCTGTCTGTGCCGGGGAAGGTGCTTGCAAGAATTATTCTTAATAGGATTCAGTTCCAGCTACCTGCCTCTCAGCGACTGGTACAGTCTGGCTTCACGCCCAAGAAGTCTGTCAAATGCATTCTAGCCCTGCGAGTACTCACAAGCGTGAATTTCGGCAGTGTTTCTTCTCAGCCTATGTGGATTTTCGCAAAATGTTCAATTCAGTTGATCCTACTGCTCTCTGGGACATCCTGAGAACTCGTGGGCTCCCCAAGAAGTTGCTGGACATCATAGCCAGCCTATAGACAGGCACTGTCAGTGCTGTATGGAGTGGAAGCAGAGACTCTGAGTTTTTCCCAGTGAAAACTGGTGTTCATCAGAGATGTGTTCTGGCTCCTGCACTGTTCAGTGCTTACATGGACTGGGTGTTGGGTAGGGTTGTGGAAACCAGCGACTTAGGTGTTTTTGTTCGTGAGGACCTTGACTTCAGGGACGATGCTGTGATCTTTGTGGAATCAATGGATACCCTGATTGCAGCACTTGAGAAGATGAGTGAAGAATCGGAGTGTGTGGGTTTGCAATTGTCCTGGATCAAGACTAAGATGCAGGCTTTTATTGACTTCCTGGACTCAGCCATCAGAAGTGTATCTG
>OMMV01193173.1:0-10312 GCA_900302635.1 Chatrabus melanurus
ATAAAACCTATTATTTTCTGAATATATGCTATATAATACATCCATTATATTTTTTGTAGATTTTTTCACCACAAATTTTCTGATATGACTGATTGAAGTCATATCTTAGAGGTTCATAGTCATAGTTCATAGAGGTCACCAGGCATATAAGAACAAATTATGATGTCAAAGTTCAGGTAGTCTATTCCGTCACATTCAAAAAAGGCCAGTGAACGCACCAATTTCAAGATAGTAACTCCATGAAACAAGTCATAAATCAACAAGAGAGAAATTTTCTCAACAAACCAACTGCATATACATCCTAGATGATTGCTCTGGCCAATAATATAGCTTTTGTAGTGATATCAATATATATGAACACATTATGATGTAAAAACTTCAAACAGTCATTTTGGTCAAACTCTTGGCTAGGAAACATTCTATTTTTGGATAGTAACTCCATGAAACAATTCATAAATCAACAAGAGAAATTTTGTCATCAAATCAACTGCATAATCATCCTAGATGATTGCATTGTCCAATGGTATGATTTTGTACAGAATATAAGGATACATTATGATGTCAAACTTCGGAAGTCAATTTGCTCACAATACGCTATGATCCGTTATGGGCTGTAAACCTTAATTTACCAATTTTCATAAATCTTGGAGGGGTTACGCAAGAGCCAAGATGAACCCATTCAACTTTGGTGTGGCTCTATTTAAAAAAGCAGATCAAAAAACAGGAATCAAAATAAAAGAACATCAGTGAAGATCATAGCGCTTTGATCAGGATCAAAGGTCAATGACAGGAATCAAAGAGCTTTGATTAGGGTCAAAGATAAGCAATCTCAATCAAATGTCCGCATTAAGGATCAAAATGTGAATGTTATTAAAAAGCAACAATCAGGACCAAAAATTTGGAATATGACCAGAGATTGATGATCAGAATCAAAGATATGTGATTAGTGATCAAAGATCTGTGATTTGTGATTAAAGGTGAGCAATCAACATCAAATATCAGCATTAAGGATCAAGATTTTGTGATCATCAAAACTCAGCAATAAGGACCAAAGGCCACTATCAAAGATAAGCAATAAGGATTAAAAGTCAGGAATATGACCAGATATTAATTACAAGGATCAAAGATCTGTGATTAGGGATTAAATGTAAGCAATCATCATAAAATGTCAGCAATAAGGATCAAAAGTTTGATTGTCATCCAAAAACTAGCAACTAGGACTAAAGAAAAGTACACAGATCTTTATCTGTGAATGAGAATCAAAGATCTGTGAATGGAGATCAAATGTCTGTGAATAGGGATCAAAGTTAAGCAATCAGAATCAAATGTTAGCATTAAGGATCAAAATTTTGTGATCATCAAAAACCAGCAAGCAGGATCAAAGTTAAATACTAAAGATTAGAGATGACCAGATTTTAATGATGAGGGATCAGGATTCTAGTTTTTAAAAATATTGAGCACATTAAATGTTCTGAATCTCTAATCTACAGTGCTCTGTGTTCTATTTATCTGACATTATTTTTGAATACAAACATCATTGTACCTTAAAGAGC
This sequence comes from Chatrabus melanurus, assembly GCA_900302635.1. Taxonomy (NCBI): domain Eukaryota; kingdom Metazoa; phylum Chordata; class Actinopteri; order Batrachoidiformes; family Batrachoididae; genus Chatrabus; species Chatrabus melanurus. The sequence goes on from OMMV01193173.1 coordinate 1,554, forward strand.
TATTAAACATTTTTTCACTGAAATTATACATCTGGGTTTTACAAATATGAAAAAAAGTGTTTTGAGGAGATTGCTGAAAAATGTTGTGCCTGATGACATCACACGAGGGAGTCTGAGCTGTCACCGTGCACTGTTTTTCTAATAGGTGGCAGTGAGTTTAGACGGCCAATTTCTCTGTCCAGCTGTGTCTGTCTGCGTCTGTCACTTCTGGCCTTTATATCAGCCTGTCCATTCCCCTTTTCCTCTCCATGTCTGTCTCTCTCTTTGTCTCCGTTTCTCTGCATCTGCCTTTGTGTCTCACAGGACTGGAATTTCCTCTCTCAATGTATTTTAAGACTAGTCTCGAAAGCTGGGGTTGCTTGTTTATTTTTATTTTGGACAAGCATCTATAAATGTGACAAATGCTTCCATTTTTAGGTTCTGCCTGCTGTGTAACAGCAACCTGACAGCTGGTGAACCAAAAGTGTTTTGTTTGCCGCATAAGCAGTGATAATAACAGAAAATAACTGATCTCCAGCCACCATAAAATGCTTTGTAAAGTTCGACACCAGAAGAGAAGCTCTCGTTTCTGCACTCAGCGGGAGTAACTCTGCTGCCTTCCATTGAAGGACAGCATACATTATAATGGGGATGTGATAATGCAGTTTGGATCCTCATCCCTGGAAAAGAAGAAACCAGAGATCGCCAACGGTCCTATCTGCAGAAGGTGGTCGCCACATGATGCGGTGCTGAGGGGTCGTTGACTGCACGGTGGCACCCAGATCCAAACTTATGGCAGCTAATGCAGATGGGTACCTGGAACATTCTTTCTGTTAGCAAGGATGACTACCACTGCAGCTGAGGGACCTTGCCTTGGAAAGCTTCAGATTGCACTGGAAGCACTTTGAGTTCTGCAGTCCTGGAAATGGCCAGATTTTACTGTGTGGACACACCTACTTTTGTTCTGGTCACTTCAACGGACAGTGGACAGAGCGAGCAGCAGCTGCTGTGGTGGACTGGCTCCTTCTGATGACACTTCTCCGGTCATGGGTCATTCCAATGTGACCACTGGGACTGGATAAGCCTGGTTACAATGATTGTATCAGCTGGCATGAATTTGGCAGTCGTGACTAAAATGACCGACTTTTCAAAAAGTCAGGGGCTGCACTTTGTTGCATCCTGGTTCCAGCATCCAGTGTGGGACCACCAGGCATGATGCTCCAGCATTGTATTGTAGCTAAGGAAAGTGCTTATGTTCTCATAGGAAGACACTGGAGACTTTTGCAGAATTGCGGGGTCTATAGAAATAGCTAGACTTCTGATCGGTCTCTCACAGGAGTTTGCATGCAATCTGGTTGGAGGACTTGCAAAGACGGACACAACATATGACCTGAATGGAATGTGGGAGTTTTGTGATGACAAGACCCTGAAAGCAGCCAGGGATTGCATTGTTGTCACTAATGTTCATAAGAGGAAGAATCTCATGTCAGAGACAAATCTGAAAATAATTAGGAGGAGCCAGAGAGCACGGTTTGGTGGCAATTCCAGGCTGTATCAGGTGCTGAGCAACTGCACTGTGATGGCACTGAGTCAACACTGAGGCATTTGTTCAAGGAATCTGGGAGCAGGTCACACACCAGCAGTGGTCCAGCGAATATCTGCCTTCTTACAGAGTAATTGAAATACTGTGATCCTCTAAACCTAACCCTTGACTGGATACCTCTGGTACTAGGTCTTTGCAGAGGCTCCTTGGATACCACTGATATGACTTTCTCAATCAAGCAGTTACTTACTTAGGGAAAGTCAGATGTGGCGTTCCTCTTTCATTGTGAAGGAACATCAGTTAGAACATCTTGGCCATGTGACATGCTTCTCTGGACGATGATCCAGGACACAGGTTCTTCAGTGTTGAGGATCCCAGCAACTGGAAAAGGACCAGGGGACAGACACATCACCTGGCGGTGGAAGATAGATAGCGACTATCGGGAGGTGGGGATGGACCGGTTGTCTTCCTGGATGGTTGCCAGTCAGGAAAGATGGTGATCACTTGGCATTGTGAAGCACAAGCCCAAAGCCCATATACTTCCCCCCGTCTGTATATATATATATCACGCCAGTCGAAGACACAGCTAATATGTAGACCTGGATTCAAATCCTGCTTGTGCTACTTGTCTGTGTCTTTGGACAAAACACTTAATCTGCATTGTCTCAGTCCACCCAGGTGTAAAATGGGTACAGGCCTTGGCTGGGAAGTAACCTGCGATGAACTGGCATCCCGTCCAGGGGGGCCATGGACTCTTGTCCGCTTCACACCACGGAAATCAGAGATAAGCACCTACCCGATGGGCCTGAGTGCCTATCAGGACTTCCTTTTTTTTAAAGACACAGCTGGCTTATATGGTTAAGAATATATTGTACAAATAATGAATGCTGATGAGTGCAAAGATAGAATGTTCCATTCAGTGAGGTGAAGCCAAGTTGAATGAAACTTTCAAGGCTAAGTCCACGTGCTATAGATAGCTTCCTCATATCATGGACACATTTTTATGAAAAGGTAACGGAGTCCTTCAATGGAGTGAAAAATATGGAACCAAAATGAACAGTAAATGGAACCAAATTGCACGATAAATTGCGTAAATCATATAATGGACTATTTTTCTATACAGTGGGACAAAAATCAATGCCATGTGATATTCAATCCACCAATCAAATGACAAGGATCTATTTAGGTGATGTATAAACAATTTTAATATTGCAGCAGCAATTTATTGCCCCCCTTTCCCCCCAATGAAGTAAGGGGGTAATGCACAAAACAACCACTAGACAATCAGTGACAGTGACAAATAATGACAAAACAGTGTCTGCAATGACAAGGACACCAACAAAGATGGTGAGAAAAGGAAACATGCTTTATAGAGGAGTTACTCATGAGAAATCTGCAGAATTTTATAGAAGGAGAATATTGTGTAAACTTGGTGTGTGTGTGTGTGTGTGTGTGTGTGTGTGTGTGTGTGTGTGTGTGTGTGTGTGTGTGTGTGTGTGTGTGTGTGTGTGTGTGAGAAAGCTAAAAATCTATCAAATCAAGTCTGGGAGCACGCACAGGTGCCATGGATCGCTGCACCACGGAACCACCCCAAGTCCTGGATAGCAACCATGCAGAAATGTGGCTTCCTCCCACTGGCGGTCAATGTTACTGCACCATTTCCACTGTCCACACACAGAAACGACTCCAGTATTTGTCCTTTAAATCCACTCTGGAGAGCGTCCGCTCCACTGTGCTATATGCCATCATGGATGCACATATATTTGAATATTATGTTACTGTAAAAGCGAAAAATTCTGCAGAAGAAACACTGCTTCATAAGTAATATAGTGCACCAGGAGGTGCTGACAGATAATTGTGAGAATACATTTACTCAGAATACACAGTGACATATAGTCACTGACCACAATATTCTGCCTATGGGTAGGCATAGGCTAAGAATAAATTGGAAATTTTGGGGGAGATTGTTCCTAAAAATTCAAGGGTACATCAGTTTGGTCTCTGGCAGTATCCTTTGCAGTATAATCCTCATCACTTTATTCTTTCTCAACTATAAACACCACTCATACATGGTACACACTCACGGGCACTGTCAACTAGTATGGTATATGTTTCAATATGATTGGAGGATTTTTAAATTTTGACTCATGCGTAATCCTTCATTGACCTCAAATCCAACTTGCCTCCACATCTGAAAACAAACCTTATGGTTTGTAGTAACTGTGGTAGATATTTCATGATGTATCATGATTTGAACGATTCTTCTCAAATTCACCAGTTAGCTGCTCTACTACAGAAGACAATGTCGCTCAAAATGGACAATTTCTCTCCTCGTGTAAAAAAACAGGATTTATTTTTAGACGATCAATTCCAAATATGAATCCAAAATGCTTTTTGAAGTTGCACGTTGCTCTTTAACAGTAAACTGTGGGTCCACTGCCAGTTTCATGAAGACGAACACACAGCAACAAAGACACAGAGACAAAAAATACTCAAGAGACAACTTATCAACCCATGTTCTTGTGGGCCAGATGAGAAGGCAGCACGATTCATCTATCGGCAGACAGGGACAAACAGAGTCGAGCACACAGGGATGTTTGTTTCGGCCGTTTTTTCCTCTTGACATCGCCACAAAGCCGTTATCCAATTTGTGCCACATCCAACATTCCAACAGGAGAAGAATGACTGAAAATAACATTGTGGTAACAAACCGACCTCAGATGGCATCTCAGTGTGAGAAAGGCAAAAATGAATCGAAAAGCATTGTGTTATGAAAAAAAACCTCTCACTTCTTTCGGAAAAATGCTAATATGACTAATATTTTGCTTCTTTGTTGTATTCTGAACATTTTGAGAACATTTTGCGTTCAGATTTCCCAAAGCCCTTCAGAAGCCCGCGTGTTTTTGTAGACAGTTGGCTTGATTAAAGATGCCGTAATTTTAAGCCGTGAAAGAATCAGATTTATAAATAATGTCAATTAACGCTGCCAGCACAAAGCTTTCAGTTGATGCTGAAAAGCAAATACAGTGTGAACAGCTTGTGCCCCGAAGGATTGGAACTTAAAGTCTTCCAGTGTGTAAAGATTAAGGACTTTCTGTCGCTTCCAAATGTCAGTTCACAGCCTTCATCATTATTTTAAACCAGTTTGATTTTCATATATTGAATTATGGATGAGCAAAAGCAAAACTGGAGAAGGGGAGTAGTACAAAATTTAGAACTGGATAATGTCAGACATGCAGAGAAAATAAAATATTAAAAGGGAAGATATTGTGCAAAACAGTTTTGTCAACCTTTTAAAGTTAGAAATGAGGTTTCATGTTAAATATTCTCAAAGTCTCACAGATCCATGACTGTACATCCCCGTTATTAGCAAAATTCAGTCCTAAAATGTCTCATGTTGCAGTTCTACAAACTCCAAAACCACAACAGTCAGCACAGAAGGTATGTCAAGTCTGAGAGCATGAGCTGGTGCCACGCGTTGCTGCATCCCACCACACCACGGAACCGCCTTGGGTTCTGGATGGCAACCACCCTGGCAGACAACCTGTCCATGCCCACCTCTCGAAAATAACCATCTATCTGACGCAGGTAGGTGAACTGTGCACGTCTCCTTGGCCTTCTCCGGCCGCTGGGGTCCTCAACATTGAGACACCTTCGTGCTGGATCATGCACAAAGAAACACGTCACATTATGGAATGACAATTGTTTCATTACTAAGCAAACAAGTTGACAGAAATCTAAGCAAAAAATCCCACCCTCTACACGCTCACATTCAAACACAAATGGTCAATGCAAAACACCTTATGAATATTCAAACATACACATGAAGCCTGAAACATGTGCTTATCATGGCAACCAAGAGGAAGAGCAGGAAAAGAAATGTTTCTGAAACAGAAATCAAGGTGCTTGTGTGTCATCACAGCAGTGAGATGACAAAAAAACAATAAATAAATCAAGTGGCAACACTCTGTGGTGACAGCGAACCCATAAGTACTTTTGAATCCAGCCATTCGTAATGACCATTCACTCATGTTGGTTCTTACTTTAGGCATTACAATCACTTATGGACAAGCTCACCACAAGAACCAGTATGAAACATTCCAAATAACAGAATAAGTAGACAATTATTTATCGTTATGCTTGTCCCGGAATCCTTTGCGTTGCTGTGACGTCACCGCACTGCTGTCTTCATGAAGATAAAATCTCTCCTAATAGAATGAGCAGCGAAAATAATGTGGGAAAATTTTTAATACAAAATTGCAGGAGGGAAACAATTTGTTTCATGCCAGTACAGCAGGCAGAATGTCACACCTTGTCCAAATGATGGCAATAATCCAAATATCTTCACCACTGGGTATTTGTATTTTCCAAACCATCCCAACTTTTTCTGATTTGGGTTTGTAGTTGCCTGCATGTATTATACAGCAGTAGGTGTAAATCTTTTGTGACAAAATACCTGAAATAAATCAGCTAACCTCTGTATTCAATAACCAAACATGTCTGTTTTGCATGTAATTGACAAATATGCTGCATTAAAAAGAAGTCCAACAAAAAATACAATCATCTCCCCTTAAAGACATCAGAATGGACTTATTTCCCTTCTTGCACATCTCCATATGGGGTGTCACCATTGTGTCAATTTTCATTAACATCCACCATCCAGTTTAGGAGTAGCAGTGCTTAAGATGTCTACATCATAGGATGCATCAAATAAAAGTCCAATTATGTCCCCTTGAAGGCATCAGATGTAATTATTTTCCTTCATGCACATCTTCAGATGATGTGCTACTATTGTGCGACGTTTCACTGAAATCCATAAGCCAATTTAGCAGGAGTTGTACGTAATAATTCAATATCGCATGATGCATTGAATAAACATGAAATTCCAGTCATCTCCTGTTGAAGATGTTGGACCAAAATCATTTTCCTTCGTGCACATCTTCATGTGGTGTGCTGCCATTTTGTGAAATTTCATTGAAATCCACCAACCGTTTTTAGAGGTGTTGTTCTTCCAAGACTCGTCACAGATGGAGCAGAGAGGGTGATTCCTGCATACTCCCCAAATTTGGTTGTGAGGAGTAGAAATATTTCAACTGAGAATAAAATACTTGTTGGTGTATAATGGCCCCTCTGTCTGAATAAGCCTACAATGTGCATCTTTCTCTTTATACTGGCGCTCCATAAATAGGGCTGCAGCAGACATTGTGTCTCTGCATAAGGCCAATGATCCCATTTAGCTGAACAGCAGCAAAAACTGATTCTTATTTTTGCCGATAAAAAGGTCAAAGCAACTTCCTCATTTAAACGCTGCTTGTTATTGGAACAAAGTGAAAGAAAACGTCATTACAATCATGATTTATAGAGGTCCTTATGAGGTACGCTGCTGTTACAAGAGAAGTCTAAAAACCAGTCAGGTCCATAAGTATTTGGGCAGTGACAAGTTTTGCAGTTTTGCTTCTGTACACCACCACAACGGAGGTGAAATGGAACAATAAAGTTGTGCTTGTGGCAAAGACTTGTAGCTTTGATTCAATGGGTTTAACAAAACTATGGTGTTAAGCATTTTGGAATTACAGCCCTTTGTATACTCAGTCCCTACATTTTCAGAGCACATAAGTAATTGGACAAATGAAATGTAAATTTTAATGCAAACTGTCACTTTTACTGCCAGTTTTCTTTTGACAAATCAGGGGATGGATACATGAACATTTCCAAGACACTGAATATGTCTTGGATTTCATTTCCATCAGTCATTTAGAAATACAAACAGTATGGTAAATATGTCTGGAGTAAGCAGTTCTCTACAGCAGTGACCGTGCAAGAAGGAAACTAGTAAGGAAACTCATCAAGACACTTCTGTCTTAATGAGATTCTGACGAATTTATAGGCTTCTGTGACTGTTATTACAGAAGCTGTTCACACTGCAGCTTTTGTATGTTGCACTACCAGTCAGAGCTTCATGGTGAAGTGAAACAGAGAAGGATTTTCATACTACAAAATAAATAGTATTCCATGTTCCTTCTGGCAAGCTGGAGCTGAAATGTCACATTTTTTTAAAGAAAATCCTTTGCTGTGCCATTCTATAACTGGTGAGGGTGGATGTCTACCACCCAGGTAGACAACTGGTCCATCCCCGCCTCTCAAAAATAGCTATCTATCTGCAGGTGAAACGTGAGCATCCCCTTGGCCTTTCCCAGTTGGTGGGGGTCCTGAACACCGAGGCACCTGTGTGCTGGATCATGCCCAGAGAATCACGCCACATGGCCAAAATGTTATAACTAACATTCCTTCACAATGCAAGTGATACTCATCTGAGTCTGCCTAAGTTAACGGTCATTTTAGACAAAGTTATTCCAGCAGTATCGTCCAAAGAGAACTAAAACAAAAGACATCTATTTGGCGCCTTAGGTGACTGATTAACATCCAAATCTCACAACTATACAGTAAGATGGGAAATACCCTAAAGACTTGGACCTTCACTCTCCTACAAAGGTGTTGGCATTGTCAAACACCTCTGTCCCGTGACCTTATGATTCCACAAGCTCTTCTCAGGCATCTCTTAATCTCAAAGGTTAAGAACCCAGAGACATGAACTTCATTGTCAAGATAAGTTCAACACTTTCACAATATACACTTCTGATGGCCAAGTCCAGGAAGGACGTCATTAAAAGCCTGGATCTTCCTCTTGATCCATGACAATCACAAACTTGGACACTCTGACTCAGCATCGTACATGTAGTCACGGTCAGTAAACCTTTCCTCACCAGCAAAGGCGCCTAAGACGCTGGTTTCCACAACGCTACCCAGCGCCCAGTCCATGCAAGCATAAAATCTTCAAATACACCTTGCAGTGCAGTGGGAGCCAGAGTAGTACCATCTCAGCTCACCCACCAACTTCAGCAGCCCTACACCACTCTTGGGGGCCCTGATGTGTTACATGGATGCAGGCACACAGGGCACCCCTACTAAGTTGACAGGGGACATAGCTACTGGGACACAAACGTAGGTATGCTAGAGAGATACCACCCCAGATACTGCCCAAGCTCATAATTGGCTTGTTGGTCTTATGTGCCCTGAAAGGATCACAGCTTGCGGTCTTTCCCAGCTGTCAGCAGTACTTTCCCCTGCAGTCACTGGAACTTTCTCCAGAGTCAGTCCAAAGATAGGGTTATGTTTTTTGGCATGGTACAAAGGCCATGGGTTTAGTCCCACTAGAGTTTGCATGTTCTTCCCCTTT